>VXBA01001096.1:1970275-2123866 GCA_013399895.1 Serilophus lunatus | reverse complement strand
TTTTTTTTTTTTTTTCTTTTTTAAATTTCTCACCCCATGTTGCACTGGGGATGCAATGCAGCTGGTGCCACTCTATTTAAATATCTTTCTGTATCCAAGATAAATTCTTAGGTTTCCACATCTCCTTCCCTTTCTTGATGCCTTTAAGAAAATTATGGTTTATATACTCCCTTACAATTCACCATCACACACCACCAATCAGGATCCAGTAATCCAGATCCAGTAATCCAACCTGCACAGCACATTGTTCTGTTCAATGGTGGTATTTGGTGTGGGATTTTTTTTTTTACAAGCTCTCTGAGCAATTTTTCTATTCTATTCTTTCGATTCTAATCTTTCTAATCTTGACCTTATTATTAATAAGCTCCATCCCTCTTCCTAACTTGGGAAATTATTGTTGCCTTCAGATTGCCTTAGGCCAGCAGAGGGGAACAAAGGGCCAGCACACACAATCAGCCCTGAAAATGTTAATTGATATTTTACCACTTCTGAATAGTTAAATCCCAGAATAACACATCACAATTCATTAGGCTATTTTCAAAGTTTTCAAGATTACACAAATCTGTGTCTAATGAGGAAAATAGGCACTTTTTGTATGGAGACACTTTTCTTACCTCAGTTGTCTGTCCCAGTTTTTGACGATTCAATGAAGCAGAAGTATTGGTGGACACTCCTCCACTGAAGTTTTTCTCCAGTGTGTATTTCTGCTTTAGATTAGTAACAATCATATAAATGTAATTGTCTGAGCAACTGCAACTCAGAAATCGTAGTTGCTAATTTAGGCCCCTAATCCTGGAAGAAGCCCTGGATGAGAGACAAACCTTACACTTGCAGAATTCTCTTATGCCACCGCCTGATATAGAATGGAAGCTTAAGCAAATGCTTTAAGACAAAACGGACTTATTTTCTGTCAGAGAGAACTAAAACTGAAGTATTTTTGTCAGAATGTTATCTCAAAGCCTTTTTTTAGTAATTTGATTGTTACTTGACTGGTTAAAGGCCAAGAATATAACTAAATTTTCGGTTTCTTTAAATAATGCAAGCTTAGAAATAAATTTCAGATCCATTTAAAACAAAGACAAAAGCAAAGCAAAACAAACCCCAAACAAACCAAACCTCAAAAATTAAAACCCCAAACCAATTCAGGGGCAGAGATGAGGAAAAATAAAGCTTTGCTGAATGACTTGATGCTACTCTAATAACTGCTACAGTCATGACCAGAATGTTGATCATTATAACATTATTAAAAGTGCTTTTTTAGTCTTGTGAGTTGCCCACATCCACAGTATTAACTGACAGTTTTTTAACACCCCAATGAACAGCATTACAGGAATAAAGAGTGTGGGCTAATAATGTTCACGGGCCTTAGGTTTGGAATTAGCATAATGGAAAGAGATCCTGAAAGCAAAAATCATATTTCTGTAAGTGACCTATTACCAATCCGATTACACTTTACATGGTAATTTAAATGAATCCTGTTAGACTGGGCTGGTAAAGGGAGGAAATGGCTTATTGTTCATCTGTGTAATTGGAAAGGCAGTGAAACCAGCATCAGGCTGGGGTTTGGGCAGGGCAGGAAGGGACCTGCTGCAAAGCTGAGGTTACCCAAATGCTGGGGATACTCAGGTGTGTGGGCAGGAACTGTGGCCAGCAATAAATCACTTCTGAGAAGTCTCGACTTTTTGATAACGAGGATGGTTTGAATACAGCTGATGATAAATGTCAGTGGTTTATGAGAGAGGGAGCACATGGGGAAACTGGAACAGAGCTGAGGTTGTTGCCATGGAATCACAGAAACATGGAATATACTGGATTGGAAGGGACCCCCAAGGACCATCCAGTCCAACCCCTGGCCCTGCACAGACACCCCAACAATCCCCGAGAGTCCCTGAAAGCGTTGTCCAAACCCTCCTGCAGCTCTGGCAGCCTTGGGGCTGTGCCCACTGCCCTGGGGAGCCTGGGCAGTGCCCAACCCCCCTCTGGGCAAAGGAGAGCCTTGGCCTGAGATCCCCCCTGCCCCTGCCCTGACACAGCTCCAGCCCATTCCCTGGGCTCCTGGCCCTGGGCCCCACAGAGCAGAGCTCAGGCCCTGCCCCTCCTCTGCCCCTGCCCAGCAAGTTGACCCTGAAACCATTCATGGCACCTTCATCTTAAATAAGGAGGCTGCTGGGCTTCACCTGGGCTACTAATGAAGTACAGTTGCTTTTTCTACCCAAAATATTTCCCTTGTTATAACTTTTATCTGAGTGTGATACAGTCCAATTAATAAATTTTGTGGATCATCCATAAATAGAGATAGCTATATAGGGGTGAGAGCTGGCTAAAAGAGTTTGATATTCTTGTCAAAAAATTCAGATGAATCTGGCTGAAATTCTTGTACAGGAAAAGTATACAAAGCTAAGCTTTTAGGATTTTTCAAACTCTATTGATCTTTCCTGTTGTTTGTAATAAAATATGCAATTCTATCACACTGGGAAGGATAAGTGATGAAAATAGCCATGAAAATACGTGTTTTAATAATATTGTATTGCAAAGGAAAGAATACTTTCTGCCTTAGAAGTGAGACCATGACTTTGCCACTGCATTTGGTGCTGGTACAGCCTCACCTTGAGCACTGTGTGCAATTCTGGGGCCTCTCAGTTGAAGGAGGATGTGAACGGTGTTGAATACATCCACAGGGCATTAGCAGTGGTGGGAAGGCTGGGAGGAATATCCTGTGAGGAGCAGCTGAGTGCTCTGAGCTTATCTAGTTTGGAGAAAAGGAGTCTGAAGTGTGACCTCATTGCTCTTTACTTCTTCCAGAGGGCTGGATGTGGAGGGGGAAGTGCTGAGCTCTGGTGGTATCCATTGACAGGACACATGGGAATGGTTCAAAGCTGCACCAGGAGAGGCTTAGACTGGACATTAGGAAGCATTTCTTTGCTGAGAGGGTTCACACACTGGAACTAGCTTCTAGAGATGTGGCTGGTGCCTCAGGTCTGTCAGTGTGCTCTGGTTAAACACATTTTATTTTCAGCTGCCCAGAAACTTTGTCATCCAGGACTGTGAAGAACAGGTCTCTGGTCAGTGTGTGACCTGTGCTGTCTGTGGAAGGTGTCACCAGGGACCTCTAGTGCAGCACCTTTTTTCTAATAAGTGCAGTCATCCCATGAGGGTTGGAGGAACTGGGTTGGACCAGTGTGTATCTGTGAAATAAAGCAAGGCATGCTGCTTTTGTGTATTTACAGTGAAAGAAGTCAAAGCCTAATTTCATTAACCACAGTGCAAGATATTTTCTAAGAATATTATGTTTGAAATGAAACATTAATTATTGTAACATTAAGGTAAGGGGAACATTTTGTGACACTCATCTTGTTCTGTGGGAATGCTGCAGTGATTTATCTTGCACATTGTTGAGTTTTTTCCCCTACATAAATGTTGCAAAATTATGTAGCTTTTAGAAAAGCTGCATTTATGAACTAATATGTCCTGCCTTGTAAACAACATTCATTATGGAATAGCAATGGAATTGAAGGACCAGCTGTCAAACTCAATGAAGTCAGCAGATACATTTCCACTGACTTCACAGGACATTCAGACCTTCCCTTAATTGATTGTATGTGTTCTTAGTGTATAAAACCCTGGGGAAAATAAATTGGTAGTTGACCCTGCCATTTGGGCAGCCTGACATCAGTCTAACTGCCCTAAGGAAAACTAAAGAAAACCTCTGTCTTGCAGCCTTAGTATTATCTTTTGGAAAGAAATTTCTGGGAACAATTCATTTTCTTGTACTCTGGGTATGTGTTATATTTCTGCTCTTTGTCACAGTGAAGGCCAGTTCTTCAAATCTCTCTCCCTGTACTCAGAAAATGCTCATGTCTCACTAATTGAATCATTATTTTACAGAAAAATATGCTATGCCTTTTACCAATAGCCTAGAAATTCCATCTTCTAACATAATCTTGGCTTAGTTGTGATGTTCTCCAGATTCAGTTGGGTGCTATTTGGTATTGATTCTTGGATCAGAAATCACTTTTTTCAGGTTTTCAACTATTTGAAGACAGCCCCCTAATTCCTTTGTAGTGATGCAGTGCTCTGCATTCATGATAACCCACTCTGGGCACCTCAGGCCATTTTTGGGGTGTTGTCTGAACTTGCAGGAGAAATGTGGATTCCTTGTCCTGCTAGAGGTGCACTGAAATGTGCACATGTGCTTGTTTGTTGCTGGTGTCTCGGGGTTTTTTTACCCCTAGAGTACTTCCATTGTTTAACTGGGCAAGTAGTAAAAAAAATAAATTTAAAATTTGAGGGTTGAACTTAAAATGTGCTTGGCTAAGACTGAAGAGACTAGAAAGGGAAATTTGCATTAGGCTCTTTTAGAGGCATCTGCATCCCACTTAGGATTATTTTGGCAAGGCAAAATATACCATAATTTCTGAGCAGATGGCTGGGATGCCACGGCTCACGTCAGCTCTGCTGTCTGATGTATGGAATCCAACATCTCCTGTGTTGTCACCACTGTGCTGCAATGGGCACCTACAGTCTGATCACGGCTCAGCCACTTTTAAGAAATACATCACTCCAGGCCTTAATTCTTGGTGGACCCCCAGCTACAAAAGAAAGTTTTCAAACAATAAGGAGAGGGATTCTACGTGTTAAGAATTGCTGAGCCATTTAATAATTCTTGGGAGAATAAGCAATCAAAATGGCACAGGGTGGGTTTGAACCTAAAACCAACTGCAGCATTGGCCAGTAAACCTGGCTTAAGTGCCCTGCAGTTGTTTTCCTAGAGACTGGAGCAAAAGAAGAAAGAATCACCTAATAGCTTGGTCAAATCTGAAAAGAAAGACAGCTGTGCCAGTTTGCCTCACAGCTGTAATGGACAGGATGGGAGGGAGTCTGGAAGAATATTCAAAATCGAGTAGTGTAAATTAAGTATTTAAAAAACCTTCTGGACTCCATCACCTTTTCTTTTTTTGTCACATGAAAAGTCTGCAATCTCAGCAAACATAACTTGCTGTTTGTTTTCAGCTGCTGGCTCAAAATAATTGGTGAATTATTACAGTAACAGGATCGGGCCTGAACACAAAGTCTCCTTGATAAAAATACATCATTGGAGAAGTTTAACTTATGAAAATGGAAAGAGAGGGCACAGGAACAACTAAATCCCACTAAAATTCTTATTCCTTCTCAACTGTTTATAACTGTAGAGTTTATCTGGCAGCAGAGTCCTCAAGTGCCTGCCTTAAAGCTGCCATACACTGCTAGAGGGTGAAGTTACTCATGGTGAATATTTCACAGAGCAACTTGCACTTACATGAGATATTATAAGGAAAACTGGGTCTTCTAACCTTGAATTAGAGTCACTTAAAAACAGTGTCTTAACTGTGCTGAGTCCTGCTGAGCAGACAGCTTGGTAGTGGCAATGAGGTGGTATTGAAGAAGAAGAACATCCTGTCTGTTGAACCCCAGCTTCCTTGCAGATACAGCATCATTTGCATGAGCATTTCTTCTTTCCCAGTTCCCTTTGTTTTGTCCCATTAGCAGCAGTAAAACCTCTCCTTCTCCTTCTGGGGTTTCTCACAGCTCAGCAAATGGCAGAAGCAGTTTGAGCAGTGATATTATTCCTTGTTAGATTTGTAAGAAACAAAAGAGAGAAGTTCTGTTGGCAAAAAATATGTTCTATTTTTCTGAAGGAATCCTAAATAACTATTGGTATTTGTCTGCAAGGAATAGTTCAAAATCAAAAGGAATGAAAACCAGAAAAGGTTGCCTTTCACTGGGTCAAGAAAGGAGAAATGACCCAAAAGAAGTAATTTCTTTTTCCTTCCTCTGGTTCCCATGTATAAGTATCAAAATGGCCTACATTGTATATTTTTTTTTAGGGTTGTCTGGATGGTTTTAGATAGGCATCTGCTGACTTAGCTCTGGAATTTTAACCTTTCATTAGCTCCAGCTGCTGGGTAAGACAAAGAGAACACAAGAAGTTTCATTGCAGAGAACACGGTGCCACGGTGAAGGTGGAGCCCATTTTAGCTCTCAATTCAATTCCTGGTGCTGCCCTAACAGACCACAAGGGGTTAATCTCCCAAAAAGCCTTTCCCATAGGTACAAGACTAAACAAGAAGCAGACTTTGAAGGCTTTAAGGGAGGCTGCACTTAACTATGAGCAGCTGTTGGGAGATAACAGGGTTTCCTTTGGAGAAGGGAGCCCCTCTCCCCCTGTACAATGGAACCATTCTCCAAGTGGGCTTTGGAAGGAGTCAGTTCTCTGTCTGGCACTAATCAGAATTAAGTAGTGGGGGCTGGGGAGCGAGTTGTTGGATCTTTCTGCTCAAAGTGACATTTATATAGCAATTCTATTTCTGCTACTGAAAGCCAAAACATACAAATCCATCTTATCCAGACTATTAAGAAATAAGGAGTGAATGATTATTTTTTTCCCTTCCATTCTCTTTTCTTTTCTGCCTCTGCTCTGCATCAGCCTTTATTTGAATAATGAGGAAAGGATGATATTAGCAAACCTCCATCTATCTTTTAGAGTCTTGTAACATGACATTTGAATTAAATCCAAACAATACCTGGTGTAAGAATACACCTGTAGAAATTCTTCGTGCTTGTTAAAGCCATACTATAAAACATTAAAAGTTTTCTTGTTTGGCTGTTTTCAGTAGACTGAAATGTTAGCAGAAGTGTCTTTTTGAGGAGGGATCCCACAGCCAATTGGTTCAGTCCCAAATCAAAGCTATGAAAATAAAGGATCTAATTTGAACACTTCTTGGCAGCTAGTGATTTGTTAAATTGTTTTTAATTGCTTTCAAAAGTGAAGGAAAAGGAGAAATCTTTTGTAATTCAAGCTTCTAGAGGAAAACAAAACAAAACCAAACCAAAAATGTGGGAAATCAGGCTGTTAATATTAGAAGTTACAATGTGACACACACAGTGCACAATCCCTGCAATAGTACAAGCAGCAGAAACAGACAAACACATGTGCAAACTTCCTACTAGTTAAATTCCAGCTATTTAATCAGCAGCAGGACTCGTCCTTTGTTTCATATTCCCGAGCTCAGAAACAGCTCAGTGGGAGGACATGGAGAGGCTCTGCAGGAAAAGTGCTTTTACCATCAGCAATCCAGTGAGCACTTTAATAAAGCAACCTTCCCAAAGCTGGCCACAAGGATATAAGGAGAGGGGTAACCCAGCTATAATTCAGAGCCAGCAGCCTGCTTAGGAACTTCTATACAGCTGAGCCAGACAGAAACCTGCTTGTCTGACTTTGAAATCACTTACTCCAGATCCAAAGAGCTTTCCGACTGCAGGCAATAAAGAAGAGTTATGCTCCTCAGAGCCAAGCCAACTTGTAGTTATTAATGTAATCAGGGAGAGGGATAATTGTTCTGTGACTTCTTCTATCCTGTGAGAAATCCCTCGTGCCTTGGGGTGGTGTGTGGAGATGAGCAGTGGCCTCTGAGGCAGCTGGGGCTACAGAAGGAAAACTCTGCAGTCAGCAAGTCAGGAGCCCCACAGGTGGAGTAAGAGCACAAACGCCACCACGTGCTGCCCTGTTGGCAGGTGCTGCACAGAAACGTGGCAAAGAGGTTTCCAGACCTGCCCTCTAATCTGCAGACCTGCGGGATCTTCTGCAACAGAACATGAAGCTGCTGAGAAAGTACTGTTTTTTGCCAGATTTCACATCAGGAGGATGCTGTGTAAACCTGGAGCTCTGTCTCTTCCTTGCTTTCCTGGGAGCCTGCGCTGGCAGCATTCATTGCTGTGCCTGTGTCTCCTCCTGCACATGCCCCACCAAGGCCTGGAGAGCACAGGTTATCAAGGCTTGCCAAATCTGGCTTGTCCTTCAGCCCTCAGATGGGTTGAGCCTTGCATTAATATTTTGGAAACCCCAAAAAGTCAAAGCTGGCCTTGTAGGACTGAGGAACACCTCTTCACCCCATCAGAGAACCTGTCAGCAAAGTTAAACTTGTTGAAAAATTGTTCTTACATCATTGTTTAAAAGTGTTTCTCTTCATTGCAACTTCCACGTGGTGATTCTAAACAGACTTTATTTTTAGGCAGAGGAGGAGATATTATTGGTTAATGTCTGAATGGAGATCGATAATTTAAATCTCAAAGTAGTCAATAAACAATGCACATTATCAAAGCCATTGTTAAGAAACCCATTAATATTTAAAGAGATATCTGTTTGTTGTGCGATTTTTATCACTTGTTTGTGGCATTATTTTAAGGTTAAAGAAAATTCTGCAGGATTTCTGCTGAAACTTGCAGTTATTCCTGTTACATTGTAGTAGTCAAGTGTGCCAATAGACTGTGACCCTGCTCGTGTTGGATTAAATTGTGGAGTCCTGCTTGTAAGAGCCCAGCTGGTCCCTGGGGTCATTCTGATGCACAATACCTTAGAAAAGAGCTTTTTCAGAGCAGCCCTGATTTACACTGTGGTGCTAAAATTGTGACCAACTTTTCTTACTGATTTAAAACATGTCCTGAATCACCGCTCGTGATCCATATCCCAGTTCTGTAACCATTAATCACTTAATCACCACAAAACAAGGAGCCTCTTCCATGGAGAAGTGTTTCATGTGTGCACTGCACACCCATTTCACAGCCAGGGCACTGCAGGATGTTCATTGCCCCCCCAAACGGGACAACTCACCCGCATCCTTTGAAGCCTGAGGGTTTCAAGCTAATATGCAGAGGAAATAAAAATAAGTTGTAGTGATCTGTTCAAATAGAGGTTCATGGAGTTACACAAATTTACACAAGCACAACATTTGGTCTTTATGATCTGGGCACTTTTCCAAGCATATATACATAATAAACAGCCTGTTGCATAACTTGCAAACACACAGTGCAGCGTCAGTTGCTGCAGGAGCACTTGTCACACCCTGTGCTGTCATTTAATCGTGATTACAGCCCTCAAATATCAAATTTCAGCACAGCCTGAATCACACAGTGCAACTCATTTAAAGTTGCTGAATTTTTCTCTGCAGTTGCTCAACAAGAATTTTGCTCTATTCTTTCTAAAGCAGTCACCAGAACAGACTTGGGCAGATTTTTGTTTGGCCTGCTCATAAATGGTGTCCTCTTTAGTGAAGATATGTGTTAGTGGACTTGTAAGATATAGGTCAAGATTATTTAATGCAGATTCTACCCATTGTGCACAAATTGTAGGGTTCTGTTTAGTCATGATGAGTCAATGAATTTATATCAACACACAGAGGGGAAAAAAAGCACAAAATGTCAGAGATGAAGAATGTGAAAAAAAAAAAGGTAGACAAAGTATCCTCTATCAAATCCAAAATTTGTACTTTGTGTTGTCATGGAATTTTTGGCTACTCCCTCTGCCTTGTATTATTTGCAGCAAGTAATTGTCTTTGCCTTTTAAATATTAGTAATTTTGTAGCCTAAAAATAAAATTGTCAAAAGAATAGAGATGTTTCTAGAATTAGTTCACAATTTGTGTCTTTTTAGTATCTGTTCATTTACTTAAATAATTCATACATTTCATTTTCTGTTTCTCATCTTCAACAGTGTAACATTTCTCTATCAACTTTTGTTAATACAGAGCCTTTTTTTAGACTGCCATTCTTTCTTCTGCTATTGCTTAAACACTGGCACACATTGAGTATTTGAATCCTTATCAAAATGCTTTGTCAGTCTCTCCAAAACTTTTGTCCTGTTCATGAACACAGATGCCTGTAAAGAAAAAAAAAAGACCATTTCCTTTTGAAGAGCCACACAGTTACTTTTTTCCCCCTCTGTGTTGGGTGTTCTGTGATCTTTCCAGGACTTCCCAGTGTTCCTGTACAGAAAACGCCCGGACTGAAAGATGGATTTTGCTGTTCTGTTTCTCTCCCTTTTTTCCTCCCATCTTTATTTTTTGGAGGAGCAAAGATCCCCTTTATATTTAAATCTTAGCCTTGAAAACACTCTCTGCAGTTCAGAGTGTCTCATAATACAAGCAGCCTGGCTTGCATTATTGGGGAAGAAATGGCAGAAACTGGGGAAGTTCAAGTTCTCTTCAATTATCCCTCTCATCAGGTGAAGGCTGTTAAGGGTTGTTTCCTGCTGCAACTTCTGGGTCATATCAATAGACTACAGAGAAACAAACACAGAACTTAGACAAGCTCTGCTTCACAACTCCTAGAAGAATTTCTTTCCAAGATTTATTAGCTAAATGACAATAAACAACCAAAACCCCCAAACCTGTCAGATTTTCTTCACCTCACAAGAACTCCAAGTGTTGTGGAGTTTTTTTGCCATGTCTGAATCCTTGTTGGATAATTTGAACAGCCATTTGCAAATCAACTATTAATTATGTGTTTTGAAAAGTGTAATTATTCCTGGAAGTGTCCAAGGCCAGGTTGGATGGGGCTTGGAGCAACCCGGGATAGTGGAAATTGTCCCTGCCGAGGGCACAGGGTTAGACCTAGATAATCATTAAGGTCCTTTCTAACCAAGTCTGTTCTATAATTTCCTTTTTTAAGTCTTGCAAATGAATATTGTCATGCAGGTAATTAATAATTTGTTTAATTAGTGTCAGTGTAACTCTGCATGCTCTAAATCTCTTGCAAACCATACGTGTAACTACACAACTGTGTGGTCATGCAGCACCGACTGCACTGGGAGGAAGGGAGGGAAAAGGAATTATCTTTACTGGTAGACAGAGACTGGAAATCCTCCTCAAAAGCAGCAATTTTCAAAACCTACAGTAGTCAGGATGCCAATCATACTGTATCTGGCACTGCAGTTATCTGGGACGCTGAGCACAGCACTCAGACTCAATCACTACATGACTTTACCAAGTTTTGCTTCATGTGTTTGTCTTTCCTGACTTTATTTAGTCTGAAAGACGTTTTCTTGTACTTGGTAATTTTTAGAAGGTATTGCACCATGTGGTTGCATTTGGAGTTCTGTCTGCTTTAATCATTGAGAAAATGACAATTTTGGCAGTCAAAACTTATTTGTAAGAAGCTTCTGGCACAGTTGGTTTTTTTGGGGGGTTGTTTTTTTCTTGCCTGTCATGGCCAGGTGGTTGAGTCACAGCTCAAAAGCAGCTGTTCCAAAGCCTGAGTGCAGATCCTGTGGCAGAGCTGCTCCATCTGTGTCATCTACTTCTTCAAAGGGTTGAACTTTTCCAACAACAAAAGTGCCCTTCCCTCCACTCTGGAGAACTGCTCTCTAGGGGGGTCACAGAATCCAGAATGGTTTGGGCTGGAAGGGATCTTAAAGCTTATCCAGTCCTACCCCTGCCATGGGCTGGGACACCTTCCTCTATCCCAGGTTGCTCCAACCTGGCCTTGGACACTTCCAGGGATGGGATATCCACAACTTCACCAGGAGCCCAACCTGTTCTCCTTCATTTTAGTGTTCCTTTACTCATATGCTTCTTTTTCTTGCTATACTTCATTAGTAGTACTTAAAGCTAAAAAGGTATTTTAACTTTTATCTTTTTATCTTACACGTGATCTCCCTGAAATTTATCTGCTGATTATTTTGTGTGCAGCTTTTCTGTGCTGCTTTAAATCAGTTAAAATTATTTATATCAGAAGAACGAAGCTGAAGTTGTATGAAACTTTGCAGGCTCTATTTTAGCAGAAACAACTCTTTGTGCCTTTCAAATTCCTCTCATGCATGTTTTCTTGGCTCCAGTTGTGGGGGTGTGTTTTCACATTGAGTGAGACAAAATCTCAGATCTACGATGCATTTTTTTAAATGTTTCTAGACTGTGGCCTCATAACTAAATCAGAGCATTTCAAAGTTGCTCAAGGATTTAAATCATTAGCAATGCTAAAGTATAGTTAAATGAGTGCTTTCAAAATTAGGTGTTTTTTGCTATAATGTAGGACCTCCTTGAACTGATGGTTCAAGGTCTGTTTTTATGAATAGGTGAGATCATAATAGATTTCCCAAACACAGCGTTTTCCAGCCAGTAGGATGGGTGGGTTGGTTTGGTTTTCTCTCTTGCTGAAGAATTTCTTTGGAAGCATTTCTCAGGCTATTTCTAGTCTGGCCAGTTAAAGATGATAAATGAAAATACAGAATCAGGGACCAGAATATGTGAGGTTGCTTTTCTGATTTGCTACCACAACACAAAGTTTTACTGTATCTATCAAGTTCATTTCAAAAACCTGGAGATAACACTGTCATGAGAGTTATATCAACACCCCTTTCAAATCCTAAATTACCTGATAGAGTATAAAATGCATTTCCTCCTGTCTCTGTGGGTTATTTGGATGTCTTAGTTTTTTGGAAAATGATGTGATATTTTGCTTTCCTTAATTTTTTGTAGTTTGTAGATGAGACAACATTAGAATTGACCTTCATCTAAGAGCTGCAGCTGTGTGGTCCAAAGAGTCTCTGGATTGAGGGACCAGAAGAGGAGTGTTAATATATTTAATGGCTGTAACTGAAATTTTGAAGGACTTGGTTAATTGGGGAAAGTAGAACTGAGCAGAAGAAAGTGGGAAAAAAAAGGAATATTTTAGGTTGTAGATCTAAACTTAGAAGCATGTAAAATAATCCTTATTTTCTGTGTGCTGCAGGAACAATATAAATGTTCCATGTTATGTCTGGGGTCTGGCATTGGATGGCAGGGAACTGGAATTTCTGTGAACTTCATCCCTTCTTGTAGCAGCTTTTGGTTGCTCCATGGGCTTCACTTTGTATTTGCAACCATGGCCCTCCCTCTGCATGAAAGGACCCTGCTTTGAGACAGTTCTGTTTCCATAATCAAAGAGCTCTGAGATGATTTCTCTTGGATTTGGCCCAAATTAACCATATTTATTAGATAATATAATAGGTCTTATAATCCATGTCTTAAGCATCATAAAAACTATGCTAGAGTCTTATTAACTCTCTTTTATTTTGGTCGTTAACTATTGTGTTACTGCTGTTAATTATTATTAGAAACAAGAGAGGCTTTGACAAATATTAAAAATATTAATGACTGTGACATGGTAAAGGAAAGGATTGTTTCTCAGTTTTCTCAGAACTTCCAGCAAGGATGTTAAATTATTGCCAGCTGAAATAACAGAAGTTATTATTTTTGTTGTGCTGAATGTAAAATCCAGGAAACAGAGGAGACACAGGAGAACCTTTTGGGAGGTTTCAGTCAAACCACCGACTGTTCAAAAATGTTTTACTCATGGAGCTTAATGTTTTTGTGAGAGGGAAGGAGAGGAGGCTGTTTATCAGCTGTTTTATGAAAAGACAAAAAACCGGCTTGTTTATTAAACAATGATTTTGCTGGCTTATGAAAGTAAATTAATTTTTTCTTCCAATTGTTACTTTCAAAGTAACGGCGAAGCTCTTTTTGAATGTTGGCACTTGCATTTCAACTTAAAATTGCGGTCCCGCCTATGAATGGAAATTCAAGTAGTTGGGATTTCAAGGAAAACATCCCAATTTACATTAGGCTGTCCCAGATTTGAGAGATCCCTTACATTTTCTTGCATGGAATGTCAGAGGATTCATTTCTCTGAACTATGTTTTCTTGTAAAATTGTTTAGGAGCTGCACGTGTGCTTTTCATTGCATGGAAGGGGAGCTGGACAGCCTGGGTTGAGGAATGGAAAGGAATGTTTTGCCTCACTTGGAAAACTGGTGGTATTAAAAGAAAGATGCGGAAAACCATGTTACTGGATAAGTAAGTGTTTTATGACTCCAGTTAATTTTATGGAAACGTTTTCCTCTTGTTAAATGGAAATTATTTTACTTTAAAAAAGTATTGCCGGACAAGTCCAGCTTGTGGCACTAGTGAGGGCCATTCCACACTGCTCAGATACATTGGGCCAAGTGGTATTTTCCTTTATTATTTGAAATATTACCCTGGTGGTGGAATAATTCTTGAGACTGCCTTGGGCCAATTTATGAGACAAGCTCAGAAGAGAGGCTTCTGACAAGGCTTCTGATGGTCAACTTGGCAAAGGCTGGGAGCTCTGGGCCTGCTCTGCATTTGGCTGAAGTTAAAAGACCACAGTGTTGCTTATTTTTAATGTTCTGATCTATAGAATTCAGTGAGAAATGCAGTTTAGCTGTACCTGAGGAATGTAGCCACTGTGTACATGCCCTGTTAATATTAATAAAATAAGTGGGTTGTCAATGTTCTCTTTTCACATCTGTTTCCTAGCAAGGAAAACCATTCCCTAAGCATTGGGGGCTGAACATACACATAGATTTTTAAAATGAAATCGTTACAGAAGCAGAAATCTAATCCTTCAGTTAATCATTAGTGATATTTGAAAAGAGAGAAACTATTGTGTGTCTGCCTCGCCTCACCTCAGATGAGCGACAGGAATAATGCACCTCAGGAAATGAAATATGTGTAAATCACTGCAAAGCAGAAGTTGACCAAAGCTGCATTTCGAGGCATTCAAAGAACAGGAAAGTTCTCGGTGAGAGGTTGAAAAAAAGGCTGTTCAGCTGATGAAAAAACGGAAAAGACTTGTTTTATGTTCAAAAGGTGGCTGAGACAAAAAGGGTTTAGTTTGAGGGGTTTTGAGGAATTTTGAAGGCAGGCAGCCTTGTTATTCATGGGGTCAGGAATTTTAGCAGCAACAGAATGATTCTTTTTGTTAAATGTTGACTTCTTGAAAATTTCTCATTCAGGTTAACAGGCAAATCTTTCTTTTCCTGTCCTAACCTGTAGAGAAATACAGGTTGTATTTCAAGTGTTCCAGTGTGGATCACCAGATTTCTGGGTATGATTTAGAACTGTTGCATTTTTAATACTTACACTAATGCCCTGAATCTCAGCATAGATTAGTTTTTCCTGGATCTGAGGAGTGCTTGGTTCTGTTTGGATGACATGATTTTAGGAAAACAAAGGTTATTTTTGCTTTTCAGTGGTGTATTCCCTGCTCCTGTTTCAAGTTCACTGCTCATGTTCATGGAATAGGAATAAGAGATAAACCCAATTGATCACAAAGAGGGAAAAAGGCTGTGGCAAATAGGATTGAGAATGAACACACCACTCTCCTTTTGAGGTGTGGTTTCAAGCACATATCCAGACTTTAATACTTGCTGTAGATCTATTTTAACATGCTAGAATTCCTGCTAGAGCTGTCTCTAAAAGGGTATTTTTTATGATTGTAAAAAGTGAAAATTGGGTGAGGTCTGAGCCTTGCTTTTGCATTATTTTTCATGAGATTCTCAAGTGCATTAGACACTGAGAGTCTCCTGTTGCCTTCAGCCTTCTCATATGGATGTGTTACAGATCTGCAGCTCTTGTAGGATGCACCAGACCCTTTTTAGACTCACATATTCTAATGGAACAGCCTGAAATCCCTATTATGAGATGCCTGGTGAGCTCCTCTAACCACAGATGCCCTGTCTTGTCCCTGGTTCCATAACTCCCCTGAAATCCTTCTGCACACATACTGCTCTGAACAGGAAGAAGGAAGGTACCATTCAGTAGGTTGAAAAGTCACCTTGTCTTTGTAACATGAAATACAAAAGTGCAAATACAATTATGCACATGCCCTAAATGGAAATTTCTCTAATTGTGTGGTGAAAATATGATAAGACACATTTCCCTGGGTTAGGGTAAAACATATTATCAGGGGTTGGGGTCAAACTCTGTCCCTTGCTGTGGCTCTGTGTGCCTTCCTGCAATAAATTGCTTGAAGTGTTTCGTCTGATTCTGAAGGAAAAACTCCTCTGCTGAAGAGACTAGTTATTCAGCTTATGCATATGTGAGGCAGAGGGAAAAAAACTGTAGGGTTTTTTGTGAGTGAGTAGCTTTTCCTTGGTTTTTTTTTTGTTTTGTTTTTTTTTTGAGGAAAGCTACTTTTTGCATCTCTGCTATGAGCTGATTGTAGAAACTTTGCAGCTCTATGCCACGTCGTTTTTATTTCAAGAAGTCAAACATTAAAGAGGCTGTGGGCTCTCTGTAAAAAGCTTCCATGCAAGTGTTGGCTGCAGGAGTGCCTGGGGCAGGGTTAGGGGTGGGATGAGATGTGGAAGGGCTTCTTAGGAGGTTTTTTCCTTCCAATATGGAACTGGTGGTTTGAGTGTATAAATCAAGTCACGTATTTCTCCTGCCTTTGGTATTTCTTTGTGGACTGTTGCTATAAAAACAAAAAACTTAATGTTTTTTGTAATTTTTTGGTGTTCAGAGCAAAAACATTTTGTTGCTTGTGGTTGTAGGGTGATAAATCTATTGAATGTTCTTAGGGTCCCACACTTTCATGATATTGTATGTGGGAAAAAGCTTGGGGTTTGTTTGGTCTGTGGAAGAGCATCTTGTATATTCATGCAAAACAGGGGCAAGGCCAGTGGTTCATTATAGGAACAGAGAGGTAGAAATACTGTAATAATTGGTAGTGCAAAGCTGAAAGAAGGGCAGATGAGAAGTTAGACATTAAAGGGAGGACATAAGGGTTGATAGTGTTTTGCAGTGCTACCATATGCTTTTGTTGCTACTACTTGATTTTCCCCCCTCATGTAAAAACAAGATATATACAAAAGGGGGTTAGAAGTATGTAGTTTAGGGAATTAGTATTACATTTTTATCTTGTTTGCACACATGCCATGAATGGAACTTTATCTAATTCTTTAGTGAAAATGTGATAAACCATTTTATCTTGGGTTAGGTTTCAAGGGTTAGGGTCAGACTTTGTTCCTTGCTGTGGTCCTGAGGCTAAGGGTGATCCTAAGCTGTGTGGACTTGGCTAATATTTGTGTAACAGGATTTTGTGCATTAGAAATACAGCTTATGTCACTTGCATGACCAGACAGTGGAGCTGAATAGCTGAAGTTGTCAGGGTGCTTCACCTGGCTTTGTCTGATGGCTCTTGGATGCCACCCTGGCCCTCTGCTGAACATACCTTTTGTTTCAGGCTTTAATTTTCCTCAGTCCAATATAAAGACAGATTTTGGAAATGCAGCAGCTGTCTGGCCAAAGTGTTGCATCTCTCACTTCCCTGAGCATCCAACCCTGCTGGAGGCAAGACAAAAGGAGCATAAAAAATGGGAATGTGTGGTGGGATGGGGGCAAGGAGCAGGGATATTGCCCGTGATGGTGGTCACTGTCTCCCCCTGGGTTTACTCTCAGTGGCCTCACTGTGTGGATGCAAAAAGTGATCCCAGTGAAGTGTCAGGCAGGGAAGTGCAGCAGCAACACTGTTATACCAGAATGGTGCTGAGAGTAAAATGTTTTGCCCCGTGAGCTCCAGATACACAGAGTAAATCTCCAGAGACGTGTTAATATGCAACAGTAATTTGCAATATAACTCAGCTAAGCATTGACAAATCCATTTGATACAGACCTGATAAGATTTATTTTTTTTTAATTTTGAGTGCTTAAAGTGTTGTATGCACCAAAACTGATGTGTCAAGATAAATGCATATAAGTTATTTCCCTTTCCTCCCCCATTTATCATCAGTGACTAGAAGAATAAAACACTGTTATATTTTTCTGAATTCTACAGTCTTACTTTGTTTTATTGTGACATCTGTCACACAAAAAGTTTTATCCTCTTAAGCATCTTACAAAGAACAGCTTTTTTCATGGTGAGGACTTAATCTTTGATCATGACATATTTTAACCAAGATGTGTCAGTTAGACATTGTGTTTTCTTCAAAACTGAAGAAGTGTTGGAGGTGTTTACTACTAAACAGAACTTTCGGAAAGAGGAATATACTTTCTGTGTCATGAAGAATATTATGATGCAAGTGGGAGCAATTTCAAAAGAAGTAGAAAAGAGGAGAGGTATAAAACCTGAATACCTAGAGAATGTGCAAGTCTCCATTTGTTACATACCGTATTGATTTTTTTTTTCCTCAGAAATTGTCATCTGCTTCATGTATACAAGCTTCATAAAAACAGGCTTAGTTGCACTGCCTTGACAAAAATATGTGACCAAATTCTGAGTTCAGATCTAAGTTACAAACCTCCACTCATGCCAATGACACTTCAATAGTATTTGCAAGAAGACAACTTTACAATTCAGCTTACATGGATCCCGTTTCATTTGGATTACAATCAGGAATCACAATCATTAGGTGCTTGTTCATCTTTTTTCTGAACTGCATGAAGATTAAAAGCAGAAAAAAAAATCTTGTATTAAAAATCATTTTGAAAAGAAGATATTAGCAGGAGACTTCACTATCTCCACTAATAAATTCAGCCCCAAATCCTTGAATCTCACTCTTCATTTTCAACATTTTGTAGGTGTGCACTGGTATGTATTTTCAGTGTGTGTACATCTGATAACATGAAAGCTGAAAGTGCAATGGAAAAGTTAATGACCCTCCTGCGCCACCTCAGAGCTGCTGCTGCTGGAGCCACAATTTGGATTTGGTTCTGAAGTAGCTGAAGCAATTGCACAAGTCAGGGAATTGGTTCCTCCCAGTTGCTCAGAGGAATTCAGCTCACTTTCATCTGCCTTTTGGAAAGTAAGTCCCCTCTCCTAGAAGCACATATAAAATTTCTGGAGACATTCTTAAAATAATATTGGAATAATGAAGCCTGGACTTCTTCGATCCTGCCCTTAACAGATATAAATGGAAGGCTGCTGGTTTTTTTTACCAGAGAAAAGTGGTGATAATGGGAAGATTATGCACAATTTCCCTCAAAATGGGAGACTTACAACCACGGAGCACATTTCTGGTGTGTTTCTCTCTATCCATCAAATTATATTTTGTGCCACTGAGGTCACATCTAGAGCTGTATGTGTAGTATATTATGGCATAGCACAGGAGAACTCGTAACCTTTAGTGAGTTCCCAGTCCAGTTATCCGTCTCCTCCTAAAATGCTCCCTTACTTAATGCTGGGCACAACTCCTGCTTGCACTGCCTGCTGCTCCTTGTTAACTTTTCCTTGGAGCCAGAGCTGCTTTACAAAGAGGGGAGTGTCCCAGACCTGCCTCTATTTGCACTGCTGGAGAGAAAGGGGATGTTTGTTAATCCAGAAACACAATGACGTAGAAAATCCATTTAGTGCAGGGTTTTCTCTGCGTTCCAGGCACTAAGAGGAGGCAGATGGGGCACTGCAGTAGGAACAGCAATTCTGCTGCACAGCGTGTGCTGCCACGGCGTGTTGTGGCAACCTCCTGAATTCCACCCTGGTTGAAACCATTTCCGCATATTTTTCTGCCCGCTTTTTCCAACCTTACAGCTACAACAGTCACTGAATGGTTTGTGTTGGAAGGGACCTGAAAGCCCATCCTGTCCCACCCCCTGCCATGGGCAGGGACACCTTCCACCATCCCAGGTTGCTCCAACACTTCCAGGGATCCCTCCATCCTAAACACCACTCGCCCCATATCAGCTTGTGTTCTGGGCATGGGCTTATTCACAAAGATTGAAGTGAAATTCAGTCACCAAACTGTTTGGCCTTCTGTTCAGGATTTAAAAGACCTGAATACAAACTTAAAGCACTGAAGTGGACAAAAACTCAGACAGAAAAAGAGATATTTTGAGAGAAAGTGTGGATTCAGATGGTCACTGTGTAAACAGAACAGCTGATGTGTCCAGTGAGTGTATTGGGTAAAAAGAGGATGGGATTAAAAAAAAATTAATTAATTTACAGATTTAAAATTTAAAGTATAAATTAATTTACAGATTTAAAATTTAAAGTATTTTAAAACAGTAATTATTGCACAGAATTCTGAAAAGGAAAGTTATGGTGGATTTAAGGGTATTGAAACTTGCTGTGTTTTCTGCCTATTTTTCTCTGTAGATTTGTGTTTGAAGAGCTGTAGATTGAGGTTTTGTCTCAGTTCCTAAGGTTAATATAGATTCTCCTGCAGTGTCTGGTTATTGATCTCTGCCTCTCCTGTTTTTCAGATATTTTGATTGTCATCTTGCTCATTCACTGTTAAGGCTGGAAAATAAGATTGCTGTGTATTGAAGAGTCAAGAATATCCCTTTGTTTCTCTATTTTTGCCTTTAATTTCCACTTTGTGATTTCAACTTTAATTTTTCCCTACTCTCTTTTGTTGTGAGTGTCAATTTAGGGTGTGGGATGTGTGGATTTGAGGGGTGAGATGTGTGGATTTTGGGGGGATGGGACATATGCCTTGTTGTTAAAAACCCCCTCAGCATGAGTTTGCCATCAGCACAGCTGACTCCTGCTCTTCAGATCTGCAAGGAGGATGAAACATGAATTCAAATGACTAATTAAGCATGTGCACAGTTTTGAAGATGTTTACAGTAGTCAGTGATGATGTTCTTCAGTCCTACAACTGCCTCTTCCATCTGAAGTGCACACAGAGAAGGGCACGGTGTAATCTAGTTTTTATTAGTGGGAAAAGCTTTATTCATTAGAATCAGTTGGGTTGGCCTTACTTTTCGTAAGGTCTTTTATTATGGATGAAATTTTAGTGATTTTTGAAGTTGTCAGAAGATAAAATCTGTGGCTCTGCCTGACAGCCCCATCTCATGATCGAGCCCTGTGAATTCTCTTCTGAACTTTACATCTTATCCTGTCAAGATATCTAATTTTGCAACATTAACAATATATTTGCTTTCGTATTTTCATTGTAACTTGTTGATGTATCTACCTGAAAGTCTTTTAAAAGAGAAAAATATCCAATATATCCAAAGTATTTTAGAGTAATGGGCCCCTTGTGGAAAAATGTGAAACCTGGAAGGCTGTTGTAGTGTGGGGGCCCAATTGCTGTGAAATGTTGCTGTCTGGGAGCATGATCCATGAAAGCAGAGGGCAGGGAGAGGAAGAAGGGAGAGGGACGATGAATTTGGGGAGCAGTTGGATATATTGTTTGTGCCAGTCTTGGCCTGGACAAGAAAAGGAAGGTGCTTCCTTGACTTTTTCACTCATTCTTTGTGGAATGAAATGGCAGGAGCCATATGAGTGAGTGTCTTTCATGGGAAGAGCACAGAATTGAGACAGTCCTGTTCAGGCACTGAGCTGGAGTTTTAGGAATGTTTCCTGGGGATGCAGGAAGTGTGCTGAGCCCCTCGTGTAGGGGCTGAGTTGGTCTGCCATGTAGCTCTGACCTTCTTGAAGTAATCCCAAGATCTGCTGAGTTGGGAGGGACCCCCAAGGACCATCCATCCATCCATCCAAGCCCTGGCCCTGCACAGGCCCATCCCCAAGAGTCCCCCCTGTCCCCAGAGGATCATCCCACCCCTCCTGCAGCTCTGGCAGCCTTGGGGCTGTGCCCACTGCCCTGGGGAGCCTGGGCAGTGCCCAGCCCCCCTCTGGGCAAAGGAGAGCCTTGGCCTGAGATCCCCCCTGCCCCTGCCCTGACACAGCTCCAGCCCATTCCCTGGGCTCCTGGCCCTGGGATCAGTGGTCATTTGTATTTGTCTCTGCTCAAATACAGTGTTTAGCATTTGCTTCTGTTCCAAACTACACATGAGACCACCAGGCTGTGTCAGACCATGATCAGGAGAGGTGCAGTGTGAGACCAATGCATCGGCACCTCCTCTGCTTTTTCCATGAGCCTGCTGGGACCCATGGATTTTCTGAGTCAGAGGTGATATGTTTGTGCTTAACAGCCTTTGATAGTTACTCTGATACATTTATTTCACCAGTCTGTGAGTGCCTCTGAGAGCTCTAGTGGGTTCTGATACACAGTGAAGAAAGTGCACATATTGTTAAAAGTTATTGATCCCTTGCAAGCCCTGGAATTTCACCCCTTATTTCCATATGAGTACCTTGTTAAGTGTCTATCCATATGTATTAATCATTGATGGAACCAAACAAAATAATTCAAAAATGCTTTCCTAGACTGAGCTGAATTAGTGCTGCTCATAATGTATGTGTGCATTTGTGAGGGACTTGTTTTATTGGATTTAAATTATTAATATTTGCAACAGTATTATTAGTGTTTACTCTTGCATTGTACTGGATTTCTGTGCTAATAACGCTGCTGTTTCATGAACATGAGGAGTTTGGACTGCTGTCAGCTCTTGTTTTGGGGCTTGTCTCTTCCTGACCTTTCTGGAGGAGCAGCAGTACAGAGGGAGGTAAACACTCTGCCTAAAGCACGAGCTCAAGGGCAGAAACTGCTCCTAAGCTGTTTTCCTGTGCATGGAGAATGGCTTTGTTGGCTCTGCTCCCTTTGTAACATACGTGAATGACAGAATGTGGCTCAGATTTAGACAATTTCAAGTCCAACTGCTCAGTGACCTCTTCCAGGTAATGCAACAAAACACCACCCTGGACACCAGTCCGTGCCCACATGACATAATCTTTCCCTGGATTAGTCTCCTTGTCAGTGAAGCAAAGGAAAAAATGGAAAGAAAAAAGTGCTTCCATGCTGTGCACTTATTAAAGCCGCATACAAAGGTATGTTTTGACTTTATATCTTTCCTGCCTCCAGCCTGGCCCTACTCTTTTGTGTTCCTCTCTCTGGGTCTTGCTTCCATTCCACTTACAGCTCAGCAAAGTTTTCCAGTTAACTTGACCTGAAACAGTGTAAGGCCTTGAGCTGGACTTGAAGTGAAGGTCAGAGAGGAATAAAATCTTTTGTTAGATCAACTGAAGTAACATGGAGGCAATTAGGGGATTTTTCCACTGATCTGATCAATTAGTTTAATAAAAAAAATGCTGTGCCTATCACTAAACTTCCTTCCCATATCCCTAAGCCACGATGGTTCTGTAACACCTCTTCTGCACTTAAATCACAGTGTAATATGACATTTTTGAAGGACCCTTGAATGTGTGTTTGCTCTTCTATAATGGCTGTGCTTCTGTATTTGTGTGTATGTGTGTGTTTATGGGGAGATGTTTCCACTGAAAAGAGAAGTTTTTTCTGAAAGTGCAGGCTACAAGAGTTGGTGGGAAAGCAGTTCTACAGACAGCTGACACATATTCAAGATGGATTAGATCAGTACTTGGTCTGCTTTCCTTCTGAAGAGAATTAAACCAAAACAAACCAATCCCTACGTTTTGCAGTGTTTGTCTCATGTTCAGTTATCTTATGTTGGATATCTTAACAAGTTGTGGGCTTTTCCAACTGTAAAAATATCCATTCCAGACAGTTCAAAATTGTGTGTTTGACTTCACCCTTATTGACTTCCTATTCGATCATAACAGTTGAACAAAGATTTTTTCTGGAGCCATATTCCAATAAATTTTAATGAGCTATTTAATGAAAGGCTAATTGAGGTGAATTCTTTAAAGGTTTCCAAATTACATTTATCAGTGTAGCTATGTTTAAGCGTTAAATGTTTATTTTATGCTGCAATGTTTGATCAGAAAAGCACATCTAAAACTTTTTAAGTGCCCAGTTATTCTTTCTATGCACTTTTCTTAATATCCCATGTTAAATTTACCACATGTAAATTTAATGTATTGCTGGTGCTGAGTTAACATGAGAAGCAACAAAGCAATTGACAATTTTTAGATTCTCAGATATTCTGGAATTAAAAAGTGTATTGGGAACAGTGATATCATTGTTGTTTTTTTAATTAATCTTAATCTTATTCTTGGGTGGTGTTAACTATTTTCTTAATCTTGAAGGGTTTCTTCCACAGCAGGACAACTGCAGGGAATACTGCTACATGATGATAGTATAAATCCTTTTCGCTATTGCAACAATCAGTCAGTTAATGAATAAGACAATTAATTAATCAATCCAGTAGATTTGTCTTTCTGGGAGTACTTACTGTCCTCTGCAATCAAAGTGAATTTGGAAAATAGGCGCTCTGGTTGACTTTAGTCTTCTTGTCATTGACAGAAACACCGAAGTAATTGACTAGAAATGTGGGGGAAAGGAGGAGAAAATAGAACAAGAAATCCGAGGCAGACAATTCCCAGAGTTAATCTACATTTCCTGGGCTCTTAAGATTTACTATCAATAAATGGGTCATCAGAATAAAAAACCTCTAAAAGAGGATGCTACAGAGACCCTGTGGAAGGAAACACCTTTTGTCTCCTGTTCTTACCATGTTTGTTTCCCCTTTTCTGTCCATTCACATGCAGGAGGTGACAGCCCAGTCAGAATTTTCTTGTGTTTGATACAGCTGGGACTCACCAGAGCAGCATGAGATGCACAGGGTTCCTGCAGCTGATGTTTTAGGAGGGATTATCAGGGCAGCAGGAGCTAAAACTGGGTGAAATGTTCCTGGTTATAGATCCATCCTTTTCATTTGTCTTGAGATGGGTCACTCTGCAGGGAAGGCTCCCAGTCTGTAACTACAGCAGATTATTTTAGAGTCTTGTGTTAGCTCGTATCACTGATGGACCATTTCTGTGCTCTTGGTCAGAACAGGAACAGTTCCCCTGCAAGATGAGAATCTTTTGAGGAGAATGTTCTTTTTGAAGCTTAAGGTGGTAACAGAGTCATCAATGAACTCTATTTTGCCTTGATGGAGGGTGGAGGTCACAGAAATCTCAACAGTCAAAATGTTCGAGTGTTTATTGCTCAAGTATTAATGAATTTCAACCAATCAAGAGGTTTCTCAGTGTTCCCAGATGGACTTAAAAATCAGTGAAAATGTAACCTTTTACTTTAAGAGTCATGACATGAGAAAGTAGGGATTTTTCACATCTTTGCAAGCCCTATTTAGTTTTTGCAAAGCGTTTCATTCAGGTCACCACAAACACACCATTATACCTAAGGAATTCAATACAAAGATATTTAATTGAGCCTTAGAAACGTTTTAGGCTGTATCTCAAACTGCTTGTGAAAATAAAGTAATTTTAAATCTGTTAAAGAAACTTCTACATCTTGGCAGGTTGGTGGCATTGTGCTCTTTGGAAAGGTGACATAACTGAGTTAAATCTTATTTCTGTGTATGTAGGGTAGTCTAAGAGTCTTACACATTAATCAAGGCTCGCTTATTTCCCTATCCTACTTTTTATAAGAGACTTTGAGGGCCTGACCTGTGATTATAGGGTTTCCTGAGGAGAACCTAAGTTCAGCATCAATGGTTAATCCCAGTGTGGACATCAGTGGCTGAGGGGACGTGGAGTATGGAAATATATCTGTACATTGGGCTTTTTCCATTCTATTCCCTCAGTTCCACTCTTATGTGGAGTAGTTTCTTCTTGTGCTTTGAGGGTGGACATTCCCTCCAGGAATTTATCTAATTCCTTTTGAAAAAAATTATAGTCTTGGCAGGAGCATCCTGTGGGGGTAATGAGCTGTATGATTTAATTATGAGTTGTGAGGGAAAAGTCCTTCTTCTTGGTTGTTTTGAACTGCTTGTTCATAATTTCATTTTATCCCACTTATGTCTTGAATAATGGCAAATAATGAAAAATCATTGCCTATTCACTGTCTCTGCACTACTCGTGGTTTTATAGACCTCCATCATATTTCTCCTCAGCCACTTATTCTTGAAAATTACTGTAAGTAGTTTCCTTTCTCTGAAATCCTTTCCATTCCTCTGATCCAGTTCTTTGTTCTGCCTCCTCCTGTATTCTGTTCTTCCATACACTGCAATTTTCTGAGAGGGGATGGCCCAAGCATTTCAGATGTGGGTACAAAGTGCTCAGAAACCTATTGATGCTCTTTGTTCTGTTCCCTATTTCTTTCCTATATTCTTAATATAATGTGTGATCTCTTGAGAGCCAGGAAAATAGTTGATGACTTAATTCCTTCTTCCAGAAATGTGTTAAGTGTCCATCACTCTTTATGCAAAACTAGGTTGTTCACAAAGCAACTGGACTGTGTTTATGTACATTAATTTTCAGCTGCCATTATATTGTAATTTCATGTTTTTTCTTATAGATCTTCAGTGAGGTGATAATCATAATTATTTTTTCAAAAGATACACAAAGAATTTAATTTTAATATACATTTAATATATATGTTTTTGTTCATATTATACACTCTGTTTCTGATCACTTAGGAGTATTTTATACAGCAAAAATCCCAGTACAGGTTATTCCATATCTTATAATATCTTCCCTTTTTTCCTTTACAAAGCAATGCTGACTTTTCAGTTTATCTTTTCTATAGGTATTTCCTTTTCTTTGTTGTCTATACTTGACCATTTTACATAGTCTGTAAAAAAACATTTTTTTTTTACTTGCCTTTTATTGTTCTTGTTGGTCTTGTTTAAGTTTGTGTGGTACCATTTTTTAGTATAATTGAGTTTAAGTTTGTGTGGCACCATTTTTTAGTATAATTGACAAACAATAAA
Organism: Serilophus lunatus; assembly: GCA_013399895.1. Lineage (NCBI taxonomy): Eukaryota > Metazoa > Chordata > Aves > Passeriformes > Eurylaimidae > Serilophus > Serilophus lunatus. The sequence goes on along the minus strand of VXBA01001096.1, from coordinate 2,097,805 downwards.
TTTCCCCTTGTAGGCAGTACTTCAACTATATACCTAGCTAATGCTAACTAGACTCATTAAATTATTCATTCAATAATATTAATAATTATTAATTATTTTACCTCTAATTCTGATTTTTGATAGTGTTCTTCAAACAATTTTTGATCATCTGGTCTAATTTCAAGTGCTGTGTTCTCACTGTTATCATAACATCCACATCCATATATGTATGTTTTTGTAAGCCCTTTGTCAGAAAAATAGAGATGTTTTACTTTCCAGTCATAATGTACAGACAAGTTTGCTTGAAAGGGGAACAACTCTGGAAAAAAGTTGGGAAGAGCTGACATAATTAGCAATTTTTTGTGTTTTAGGGGTACACAGCTGGTTTTTATTGCTGTTGTATTTAATTGACTTGGTGTTCACTGATTTTTTTTTTTTTTTTGCATTTTTGTATTCAAAGCAAATATTTGGGAAAAAAAAGTATTATTGTGTATTATCGAAAAAACAGGGCTTTTTTCCTCTTTCTGGCCTTTCAGTGAAGTCACCAAAGGAACACATAAAAGTGGATTTAAGCACATTTTAAATTGAAATATTATCTCAGTTGAAGAGAGAGATGTTTGTGATCCAATGTGAGGGGAGGATCAATACCATAATCTGTGTGTTTCTAAATATGTTTCACTATTTATTATCAGCTGTGATTTATAAAGGGCTGGAGAGGGAACGAGCTACAGGTCAGTGATTATCCATCACGGTCTCTTATGACGCGTTAAACCCTCCAGAATACAGGTGATGGACAGCAGATTAAAAACTCAGCTTGGGAATAATTTTATTTTAGAGGGCAGTGAGCTACTCAAAAGTAATTGCTTGTGCCTTATTGCATGAGTGCATGGGCTCTCCTGCTTCTGTTTTAATGCTGAATTCTTCCAGGAAAACACCAGGAAAATATTGTGTGTAAATTAAACTCATTTAGAGTTTTCACTCTCCTGTTTCTTTAGTATTATGTAGAGTATAAACAAAGTAAAGTAAAAATAAAAATCTGGTAAATAGCCTTTTGTTACAATTAAAAACTTAAAAGGCTCTTTCTCAGAAACACTTATAATGATGAAAATAGATGGATTGACTTTGTTGTTCAATTTGCAACATTCAACTGTGATTGAATAGGCTTTGAGGCCACTTAGATGCTTATTTTAATAAATATCATCAATATTTTGTTTATAAAAGTAGAAACATAGTGAATTTTATTTATTTTACTTAATAGATCATTATAAGGTCATTATAAGGTGCTTTAGGATGGTGTCTTAGGCCAGATCAAGCTTAGTCTCAAAGTTATATTAATTTGGTCAGAATTTTGTCTAGAGAAGACTGAGTTGGCCCAACTTTTTAATGGCCAATGTACCTTGTGGCAAAGATGATCCATGAAGCAATGAGTCTTTCCAAAAACATATTCCCATGTGAAACCTCTCATGAACTCCTCTCCCTTCTGGCCAAGTTCCACAGATACGTAACAGGAGGGGCAGGATTTGTTCAATTAGTAAAATTTGAGAAACTGAAATAATTGTATAACTATAAGAGGACTAGGCCAAATGTGGTGAGAGGGCACTGAAGGATCTGTGCTCCTGGGAAATACTGGAAGGCTCAGGAGGCTGAACATGCATTAATGCAGCCCCATTTATTATTAGAAGGGAAGCAAGGAGCACCTGGAGCTCATTTTGGCCTAGTCAGCTTAAATTCCTGAAGATTGTCCATGCAGTGCTGGCTTAAACAATTCTTTTATTGAGGAGAGAAGCTGTAATACACAATGACACCAGACAAGATTACACAGGGATATAATGCAGTTTGCAATGTCAAAGGATAGGATGATTAAATACCATATGCAAGGCCCACAGCCTTCCTTCAGCTCCATCTTACATTTTCATGTTTTAAAGAAAAATGAGCTCCTTAAAAACTAAAAGGCAAGGGGGGCTGAGCTGTAGTTCTCATATTGGTATTGGAGGAGAGTTGATAAATATGCATCAACTCCTGCACTTTCCCTTTGTCTTCCTATTTAAACCATCACCTCTCTCATGCTGCTGCTTTCTGTGCTCTTGCACCACTTTATTCTGTCCTTCCTCTTGGACTTCCTCACACAGGTCTTTTTTTATTCCCTTGGGGTCTTCCCCAATGCTACTGCACTGATTAGGACTTTTCTCCCATATTGCTTGATCTCATCCTGTTGCGTGTAGGTTAATAATTGGGTATTATGTTGACAGTATCTTCTCTATCTCCTGCCTTCCTTATTTCAAGTGCTGCTCCTCTGATCATTACTTTATTTACTTCGAAGATCTTTGTAATTCAGAGGTCCCATTCTCGGTGTCAAATGTATTTAGTAAGATCCCTGTGTTTTTTGGTTGTCCCTGGTTCCACATTCCTCCCTTGACTTACTCAGCACTCAGAGGTTAGGAACTCTTTTTAAACTTTTGTCATTAGTTACTACTGAAGACTTGTTTCCTCTGCTCAGGTTCCAGTTCTTGTGCCACCAGATGCCTTGAAAAACCCTCTTTGCCTCAAGCAAAATATAAGTTCACTCATCTACTTTTCACAATTATTTACTTTTCACAATTATTTACTTTTTACACTTATTTTTCTGTGGCAATTCTAAAAAAAAATAGATGATTGCAAATAATTATAGGGAACAGTTAGAGAAATCCATCCCTCTTGCTTTTGTGAACATTGAAGAAAAGTAAGTGGGGTCTGTATAGAGGAACTCCTCCAGATTAGAAGGTGGAGTAACTTTTATGGGACCCTTTCATGAGGATATATGAGAAAAGCTTTGGGGAAAACCTGGATAATTCAGCTCAGTAATTGTGTGGCATTAAAACACCTCAGGAGGAGAATGAAACATGCAGACACAACTCGTCTATGAGAGAAGAGGAAGGAAGTTTTGGGTTGTTTCTGTTATTTCCACCTGGGCCACAGAAGCCATGCAAGGCATTGTAGAACTCTGTCCTCTTGCCTCAGGCTGAGAAATGTTCAAATTGAGCTGCTCTGGCAAAACAGATCAATCAGTCAAAAGTTGTAATGGAGAAGAATCACACCAAAAAGGCCAGGTTTGTGTTTTGTAGGGCCTTAGTGGGGATATTAGCAATGTATATTTATGTATAAGCAGGCAACTCGCCAGAGGGGCCAATATGAAACTTTGCATGGATGTGCTTTGCCCAAGTTGTGACTTGGTGGATAATGGTGAATAACAAAAGACAATCCCTGTCATGCAGCCCTGACAGTCCTGCCAGGACATTCTTCCTTCCTTTGTGAAGAAAACCACATCCTCAGTCGCTCCAACTGTGACAGCTTTGCTGTCTCACTGGGTGGCAGAGTAGGAAGAGGTCAATCCAATCTTGAGCAAAACATTCTTTCAAGTTGATTTGCCCAGTGTGTGGATGATGCCAATGCAAGGATTTCTAATTTGGTTTGTTTGATACAGATTCACAGATTTCAGAAGCAGAATAAACCCTTACAAACCCTAAAGGAGAAATTATTGCCCATTATTACAAAATAGATGAGGAGGAGTTGGGTGTTCTATGGTGTTGAGGATATCAGCACAAATAAATGTCTTCATTATTTTGTGAAATACAGTGCAAATTACTTTCTCAAATGCTTTGGTTCTCTCAAATTCCCTCTATGTCCAGCAACAACACTTTTAATATATTGTACCACATTTTGGCTGAATTACAAGCTGAAAGGTCTCTGTGCCTTTCACCTTTGTAGCCTTGACTGTTAGAAACACTCTTAATATTTTTTTACCTCTCCTTCTAAAAAAAGAGTTAATAAGGAAGGATGATGCAATGAATTTATTTTTATTTTAAAAATAAAAAGAACACTTTAGACTTTAATGCTTCAGTGGTGGTAAAATTATCTAAGACAGCAGTGAAACTCTAGATCTGGAATTATATGTGAGTTGAAGAATCCTTCCAAAATAGCTGATGCAGAAGTTTTCAACTCTCAAGTTTAGTAGAACATAACCAGAAAAGAACATATGTAGCATCTAACTCAGAGCTGTGGCCCAAACTCACTACTCTGACTGCAGAAGTTTAGAACAAATCTTGAAGAAAGGAAAGTAATATAGTGTAATAAAATAAATATGGTAATAAAGGAAGATATGGGGGTTCCCCCAGGGGTTTACTCATAGAAGAACACATTAAATTAATCCTAGTTGGGATTGTGAGGAGCTGAGTCCCTTGGGTTGTAGGGAGGTCCGGGATACAGGATGATGGATAACTCAGGAAAACCCACTGCCCCAAATGGATCATTCCTGAAGAAACTATTACCTCTGGCTTATGTCAGACACTGCTGCCTCCTCCTTGCTGGAGGGAGAAGGGCCCTCAGTAATTCAATAGTGTGCCAGCACAAGAACAAATGGGACTTATCAATGCATTTAGTGCAGATGAATTTGAATTCACTATAAAAATATTTAGTACTAATACAAGGCAAAGACTCCACAATGCTGGAGCACAATTCTATTATGCAGCTTTTTCTTGCAAGGGGTCTAAATCTATCTCTGAATTCTCTCTAGTTCATGACTGAACTGCAAATATCTTTTGGATGGACTCAACTGTTTTCTTCTTCAACTGTTAGAAATGTCATGTGTTCTTATTTGCTACCTGCTGTGGAAACTTTGCTTTAAAGGGGTAATTTACACTTAAAAATGTTTTTATGAGAAACAAATGGCTGTCTGAGAGTCACAGACATGGCCAGAAAAAGGGCTATGTTTAAATTTAAGGGGTTTAATTCCTTTATACCTTCAGTTCTCTGCATTGCAGCACAATGTGAATTCTCATTTCAAATGTGGGAATTGTGTTGGATGTTTCCTCCCTGATCCCCTTCCCCGGTATTTATTGCCTTGATGAGTCATTCCTGGATGTAATGATTGGTTTAAATTGCCAAAATACAACATACTGGCTTTGGCAATGTGTCACTGCTAATAGTTACTTACCCAAACTCCTCAGGATTGTCAGCAGGATTTTTGAGCCTAAAGGCTTGATGGAACAAGGAAACAAAGATTTCCAGCTACTTATGCCTCCTGTTTTGTTGCCTAATTATCATTCATTTAGCCTGCCATAAAAGTCATTCTTTACCTGCTTTCTGATTGCTTTATGCCTGCTTTTACAACCTTTGGGGGAATAAAGTGAAATATATGTTCTCCATGTGCTATGTCCTTAAAATAACTGATCCAGTCAACAATCTGTGTTTTATTACCCACATGATCCAACATTCCCTGTATTATAAATGGAAAATGGTTAAGTTAGAGAGTTCAGCTATGTTTGCTGGAGTCTGCAAAATACCATTTCAACCTTCATTTTGGCAGATTCCCCTGCAGTTTGAGACATCCAGCATTCTGAAGACAAGTGGGAATTAAGGGCTTGTTCATAGCCAGTTTAAATAGAAGTACAAAAATACATACAACAAATACAAAGTATTAATAACTAAAAGAATTTCTTATACTTTTGGACTGATTGTTTTTTCCTTACTCAATTTGTCAGTGATGCAGCTCTCTAGTTTTGCAGACAAGTTTTGGATATCTGTGTCTGATGTTGTGGGTTGCCCTTTGCTGTGTGTCCCCAGCCTGCACTGAGCCCATAACATTGATTTTTGGTGCATCTGCCACTCAAAGACCTGCTTCAATTTATAAAACTCTGTTACAGCAATAAAACCTTGTGAACCAAGGAACTTGTTGCATGTGCAACTTAATACAATTTTTTTTATATTTGTCATCTAATGGTTAATTTTAAGACAGCATTACTATTTGTGAGAAAGTCTGAGATAAGTTCTTCATTTTACAAAGTTACAAAGAATAAGCAAAAAACCAAAAATACATGTAGTGAGAGTCTCTCTGACAAGACCTAGTGCTGTGCAGGGTTTCTTGGAATTACAGAATTGAAATTAGTAATAACAATTATAAAATTGTATTATGAAATTGTAATAAGAATTCTTCTTATTACAGAATTGAGAAGATTGTTCGTTTCATTCCTAAGGCCTTCCAGAACCAGCCTTTAAAGGTAGAACCTCTGGCTCTACAGCCTTGCCATGCCAGGCAGAGTGGCTTTAGGAGCTCTCTCTCTCTCATCTTTTATCTCTTTCCTGCCTCAAAGTCTGACATCCCAACGAGTGCAGCCAAATAAACAGAACTCCTGAGCAAATATAGCTGCTTAACTTCGTTTTCCCTTCCTTGTTCGTCATGTCTTGTTCCTTCCTTTTCCCCATTTAATGGAAGGGAATTCCACTCTGTGTGGCACTAAGAGCTATTCCTTGCAAAATCAACATTCAGGGCTTGCCTAGGAATGTAAGGAAGGCTTTTAATACTTGGAAGCTATGGTGATCCATCAATTGTCTTTTATAAAATATTCTGAATCCTCCTGTGCTTTTAGACCCATATTGTGGTTTGTTTTCAATTCATTAGGGGTCTCACAGGATTTATTGATAACATTGGTGTTGGCCTTCACATTTAAAGCAGGTTTTCCCAAATCAGTCTCCACCAACTCTTCCTATCAATCCCTAATGAGTCATAACAAATTTAATAAGCAGCTTTAAGCATGTATTGAACAGTGTTTAGTTTATAATGACCTATGACAATGCTGCTGCTTTATAACATGTTAAAACCAAACATGTTCTCTGGATTGTCTGAATCTGGGTTGGTTCTGAACCCAGATTCTGTTTTTAAAAGTGACTGGTGGGCTGGGCAAGAGTTTGCAGTGTCTTTGCTTATTTTGCTTGCATAGATGAAATTATTTTAAGACTTTGTAGAGCGGAGCCTTACAACCACAAGGTAGTCTGAAGCATCTTTTAGCTCTTTATATAGCTGCTGACACTATTATTTCTTGACATCTTCCTGTTCTAGTGGCATTTTGCCATCTGTTTCTAAGATGACATTATAATGCAAAGTAAAAATTTTAGTATATTCTTCTACAGTCTTTGCTTCTCTTGCTGTGCCATTCTAATTCTGTACAGTCCCTGTTGATGTGTTCCTATTTATCTTGTCTGATAGCTGGTTTATTTTCCTATTATGTTCTCCTATTCAGCTTGCATAGAAGGCATCAAGATGCCTTCTCAATTTAAATACTTGCCTTTCCTTCATTAATAGCAATGTCTTGTCTGCCACTCAGACCTGCCCTTTTCCTTTCACATTTCAGTTTTATAATTTGGTGGAGCCTGCAAAATCAGGAGATCTATTTACAACTTACTTTGTATAATTTTCACTAGGATTGACTGTATGTACAGAAAAGAATATGTGCAGGCTGTCTTCTGTAAAAATAATTGGTTTAGAAAGTTAAATGTGTTTGGTAATGCACCCACCAAATTAACTATGCTGGCCTGTGCTACAGGTTCTGACTGATTTGAATCTGAGTTTGCATCCTGGCATAGAGTTTCAGCTTTTAATTTTATAGTTTGAGCAGTTCTGTGTCTTTTTACAGTACATCCTGACAGGAAAAGTCTTTGTAGTTTTAACAAATGGGATACAAAGGAATATTTCTATTACAAATGTAATTCCTGGCTAACCCTCATGCTGATGAATGTTTTGCATGAAAGAATTCACAATTTTTTAATTTTATATCTGGTCCAAGTATGATAAAAAATTAAAAAAATCAAGCAAACAAATGAAATAATTTTAACAATACACAGTTTGGGTTTTTCCCACTAAGGTACATTTTTCTTGATATAACGTGTAAGTGTTTCATTTCCACACCAAATCCATGACTGAATGTTTTAAAATTTCCAGAGATTTAGTGTTGTTTTTCTTCTGTAACAAACCCAAAGAAATGTGTTAGCTTCAATCTTGTTTAGATTGTCCATGTACAGTTGCATTATTTTTAATCTGATGTTACATTTATCAAAATTTACGGGAGCAGACAAGCATTTCCCTGCTGTCACTGGCTGGGATGGTGTCTTGGTAGAGAACACAGGCTGTGGTGGCACAAAACTAGCAGACAAGGGAGATCAGAGCCATCTCCCGAGTGTAAAATGCCATCTTCTCAAACCTGAAGGCAGCAAAAAGCGGGAGGAAACGGAGCCATCTGGGAAAATTATCTTCACCATCCCTGACACCTGGCTTGGCATTTTGTGGCCTCCATGCTATTCAAAGCTTTGCTGTGTTATGCATGGGTTCATTAGTACCAATTAGGTTCTGTTCACGTTACGGTGGGAAAATCAATTATATTGGATACAAAATGTCTTCCCATAAATCTGAATTACACTTTTCTTGGAGCCTGGTCCAGCGTCTGGGCTGGGGCAGCCTGTCAAGACTTCAGGAATGCTGACAGCACCTCTGCTCCAGAGGACATTTCAGCCCTTTCTGCTCTCTGTGCCTGGGCCAGGTATTTACCAGGTACAAAATGAACTGTACAAGTGCAGCCTTGAGCTTCTGAGGGCTGGGGAACTGAACCCAGCCACAGCACAGGTTCAGGAGGGATCCATCTGGGGATCTGGCTGGAATCTCCATTGCATCCCAGGTTCTGGTGGTTGTGTGGGTTGGCTGCCAGCTCACCCTTAACCAGAACAGCAGACAGTGGGTGATGTTTGCATACATCCAGCTAAATAGAATCTGATAGGCAGCTGGAGATCAAACATTCTATGGCACAACATTGAAGAAATGTCCTTAAAACTGTTGTATATTTGTTGCTTCTGTGGTATGTGGAGATTTCTGAACTCATCTGAGTCAGGCTGAATTCCTTGCACAGCAAGACAAGTGCTGCACTTGAACTAAGTGGTCCTAATTTACCACAATACAAGTTTTTACCAAAAATCCAATAAATTAGCAACCTTATTGATTTCCATTTGTCTCCTGAATCCCACTGAATTTCTACTTTTGCACAAAGGAGTTTGGGACTTCTGTCACTGGTATTTATTTGTGGGTTTCAATGTTCTATTTAATTTTTCTTTCTCTGCTCATAATTACTTTTAATTTCCTGTAGCTAATAAATGCTTCTCCAGAAAATACCATTTTTAATTAAAAATCCAGCATTAACTGGACTCTCATGATATATATATATATATAGAAATAGTACTGCTGTTGTAAATATTTTAAAGCTTCTATGCATTTTCTGTTCCAGTCTTTGTGCTTGCATTGCATCTCCAGTGGAGTGTAATTACCTGCAGTGCAGTTCTGGGGAAACAATGCTCCTGATAATTTGATCTCAGGACTGCACATTTTTTTAAATCCACTCCACAAACACTGGTTCTGATGACCAGCAGTTTATGACAATGCAGTTAATAGCAAATTCAGGTTATTTTTGCCTTGGCCTTCAAGCTTCAAGTGCCTGATGTCTCTAAGGCTTTTCATTACCATCTGAGAAACTCATTTACTGTGTTACAGGATTAGTTTTGTCTCCTGATGATCCTGAAGTTCTGAGTCAAGTCTTTTCTGGGATTGATGACTTCAATTCTCTCTTTCCTTGCTTACCCATTTCTGTAGGAATAGACTCAAACTGGGGTGGCCATGAGCTGCAAAAGTGGATTCCAAACTTGAGCTCATCGGCACATTGCTCCTGAGCAGAGGCTTAGAGCTAAATTCTGTACTGACTATAAGGATTTGTTGCACATCTGGATAGGTTGGGAAGAATTAGGACACGAAAGTTGTGAGAATTAATTTATCCTAAAGAATATGCACCCATTTGACATTAATTACCTGGGATCACAAGCCTGGCACATTTGTTTGTAGCACACCTCGATCTTTTATGCAGTTCTGGGCTCCTCACTGCAAGAGGAGGGGCTGGAGTGTGTCCAGGGAAAGGAATGGAGCTGGGGAAGGGTCTGTAGCATAAGGAGCAGCTGAGGGAGCTGGGGGGGCTCAGCCTGGAGAAAAGGAGGCTCAGGGGGGACCTTCTGGCTCCTCCAACTCCTTGACAGGAGGGGGGAGCTGAGGGGGGGTGGGGGGTCTGGGCTCTGCTCCCAGGGAACAAGGGACAGGAGGAGAGGGAACGGCCTCAGGCTGGGCCAGGGGAGGAATCAGGAGGAATTTCTTCATGGAAAGTGTGTTCAGACCTTGGCAGGGGCTGCCCAGGGAGGTTTGGAGTCCCCATCCCTGGAGGTGTGCAGGGAAGGACTGGCCGTGGCACTCAGTGCTCTGGGCTGGGGGACAAGGTGGGGATCAGACTCCATGGACTTGGAGGGCTTTTACAACCTCAGTGATTCCCTGATTCTATATCTCACTGCTTACTTTTATCTATCAACAGTATATTTTGAGGGACAAAAAGTAGTAAAGTTTTGCTATAGTTAAAAAATCTCCCCAAGGTAATTTTTTCTGTTCGTAGAATCCACCTCATCCATTTCCCAGAATTATCTGTCAACCCCTTATTTTTTCCAAGATCTTCAAAGAAGCTTTGACTTTAGGAGGCAAATATCAATCTCGTCTTTGGATAACACTTTGGCAGGAGGCACAGCTGACTTCCACATCAGGTGGTGTTAAAAATGAATTTATAAAAACAACCTTGCATACTCAGTGTGACTGGTTTCTTTTCCTTGAAGTCTACAGACACAATTTCATTGTTGGTCCATCATTGGGAGTACAGCTGATACATCATTTAAGTATTGCTGATATTGTGTATTGTCAGTAAATCAAGGGCTCAGATCATCAGTGTTTGTTTTGCAGGTAACAAAATAACACTTCAATTTTCTTCTTTTGTTTTCCTATAAGGAAATTCTACAGGAAGGCTACTCAGACTTTTTTTTTTTTTGATTAATCTTCAGTCAGGGTTTTTGGGTTTTTTTTGTCAGATGCTATCAGGCCAAACCAGGTATGAATGGAAAGGTGCAAATGTATTTGTGGAAATGATTAGGGTTGGAAAACACAGTAATGAGATATTGAACATTTCTGCTCTAATGTGCTGGTTTGAATCCAGACCACAATGGCAACAATCAAAAGTCCTTGAAAGTAAATATAAAGTGGCAGTAAGTATGCTGGAGTAGGTTAAAGTCTTTATCTTTTAAGAACTGTCCCTTTATAAATAAACTAAAGCACAATAGCCTTACAATACAGGAGTTACAAGTTTAGAAACAAATCTTACCTTGAGGACTTAATCCCTTTCATTTAAAATAAATATTTCAAGATTTCTAAGTCTCTTCTGTGAATCTTATTTACATTTTTATTAAATGAACTATATTTACATAGCTGTTTCCATAATGTTTCTTCTTATGCCTTCTTAAAAATGACAGTATATAGGTCACTAGAACCTTGAGTTTTTGGGATTGCTTTTTCATGTGATGGCCATAGGCATGAAAAGCCTTGGCAAACTATTTTTTTGCATCGTATGATGTGTTATTTTGAAGGGCAGCCTGGTCTTACAGGCCTTCATCTGGAAGCAGTTCAAGGAGGGTCAGATGGGTTTTCCTCTAGAAGGGAAATTGGATCTTTTTGGGGTGTGGGGACCTACTCATGTCCTGGAAGTGGAACTGCTGATGCATCAGCTACTGCTCCTTCTGCTTTATAGCAGGGATAAAGAAGGAAATCACCTGAGGCTGCAACTTTGATGTCAGGAGAGGAAATTCTGGTGTTCCAAACGTGGTGATCAGGGCTTGTAGTTGTGCAGAACACTGAACTCCTGCCCCAGAACCCCTTTGCTGAACTGTGTCAGCTCTCCCTGTTCCCAGGTAGGAATTCTCTAGGGCTGGTTTCAGAGAGGAATTAACTGGAACTAGTCCTTGTTCATCCATGTACAATAAACCAGTGCTTTGGTTATCACTTAAGAGTTGGAGAGGGGGGGAGAAAAGAGGAGTGTTTATGCTACATTAAATATTTTCATTATGCATCAGATGTTAAGGAATTTCTAGTAGGCCTGAAGCATCTCTGGCATGACTGGCTGGAAAACAAACAAACACAAAACCCTGTAGTGCATGGCAAGCAGTGTGGTTTGTTTTCATACTTATAACTATATTTTGAATTGTGTATGAGATGCAACATAAATTTATCAGAGCTTTGGCACTGCCTGATGCTCGCAGAACAACTGAGGTAGCATGGGACTTCTAAAGTAAGCATATTAATTCTATTCTCATTTAAGCCTTAAAGCATCTTCTCTTTCCTAATTGAATGGTGTGAGAGGCAATGCCAGGTTTGGACAATATCATAGAATGGGATGAGTTGGAAGAGACCCATCAGGATCAGGTCCAGCTCCAAGAATATGGATGTAGTCTGTAGGGTTTTTCTTCTTTTTAGCCTGTTGTGTTTGTTTGGAGGAATCTTAGTGGGGTCTGAGGTGAGTTTTTCAGGTACCTGGTTACTCATCCAACTCAGGGAAACAGATGTAGGTTTCCTGGTGCAAGATGAAGTGCAAAGGAGCTGTGGATGCCAAAAAGAGATGCTTTTTCTGAGACTCACCATAAAGTTTGTCTGTGCAATGCTGATCCATCTTCTTCCATTGACTTGGTAATCTGGAAAGTGCCAGCAATCCAAGTGGGTTAAATTTTGCTTTCATTATTCCCTTATTTGCCTGTCAAATCTAAGGGTCTCCAAGTACTTGGGCTGTATTTGTCAGGCTGTCACTGAGTGGTGATGAATGTCTGCAAGGTAAATACAGACAAGTCTATACACTTTAATTGCTGCTTTAATTCTGCAGCATTCAGTTCTTACTCAAGGGTTTGCTCATCAAAGCTTCTTTCAGCTGTGGTGTTCTAACATTGCAGGATCAACCCAAACAGCATATTCATGGCTTTGATGTCATGGAATTGAGACTTTGGCAAAGCAATTTGATTGCAGTGTACATTGAGAGTCGAGTCATTCCTCTTCCATACAGATGTGCAAGGGGAAGAGAAATCCTAGGAGGAGGCTTGGCTACATCTGCACAGAATCACAGAATATTCTGAGTTGGGAGGGACCCACAAGGATCACGTGTGAGCTTGGTAAAATGCAGTTATTGCTGTGAGGTACTTGGGCAAGGCTGGATGCTGCAGAATGGACTAGGTGAGGAATGAGGGATAATTTCCTTTTTATCAGTTGTTCTCATACATAAAACTGGTTAAATATTTTTGATCACTGGTTATTATTTTTCAGTGATGAAATCAGTGCCCTGCTTGGTTTGACTTTTAAAGGAGGTAGTACCACCAGTCACCTGCTGCCAGGCTGGAACATCACAGAGGGGTATTGACCCAACTGTGCCTTCCCACAAGGTTCTGAAGCCTGGGAAGTCAATCCTCTCTCAGCCCTACGAGTAAATTAGGGTAGGAGGAAGACAAATGTTATTGATGTTCCAATACTTTGTCTCCTGGAAGCAGTCAACACATGCAAGTGATAGAAAGAACAATGCTGAATTCTTGCTACTGTCATGAGTCTCCAAGTTCCTGTAACAAATGTTGTTGTCACAATATATGGGCTAAATGACTAATGATGGAAGTGTGTTCTTATTCATGCAAGCAGCTGCTGAAAAGTGTGTTGTCCTAAAATATACCTTCCTGTCTGTAGAGCTGACAACCATGAAATGATGGAATCAAGTTCCTGTCCTTCAGTGTTGCTTACAGTGAAAACTGTCACAGTTTTTAGAAAAGCCTGTCAGAGAGCCATAGTTCTGATACAGTGGGGACAACTCACACTTAGAAATGGTTTGTGCTGTGGACAAGGTTAGATCATTTCATCTCCCACCCTTCTGGGTTATTTATCTTAACCTCTTGTCTGTTAGAGAGCACCTTAAAAATTAAGAATAAGAGAAAAGGAACCAGTAAGCCCAGATGTTACAGTCATCTATTTGCTGTCTTGTCTCTGGAACAAGCCCAAGGGTTAGAAAGAATGTTTTTTTCTATTTTTCTTTTAGATAAAATCGAAGTATGGAAACTTTGAGGCACCTTTGTCAAACTTGTCACCATGTGCACTTTGACCCTGTAATTTTATCTGTTTCATTTACATGAAGAGGCTGTGATGACATAAATTTCTCTCTTTCACTACTGAACCTCCAGAGAATTATGGGAATGGTGAATGTGATTACACTGTAAAACTAAAATCCAGAAATCAAATGGCCTTTATTTCACCTGTGCAACACATTTATTTAAGAATTGATCCAGCAAAACATCTCCTGACTCCTCCTTGTGCTGATGCACTGCTTTGTCAAATCCATTAGCACTGAGTTTTGGAATGCTATTTAGAAACTGAAGTTTTTGGGAAATATTGACATTGTGCTGAGAACTGTGAACAGATGATGGGTTTGGCTGGGCCCTGGTGAGTCTTCAATCTGGAGCTGACACAGGTATAATAAGCAAACACCTAATTGAGGTAGCAGAGGTTATTTTAGCTGTGTTCAGAGTGTTAGAATTTAGTGATGAGAGGAAAAGAAAACAGTGAGAGTTCAATAATTTACTCAGGGTTTATTGGAATTATGTTAAAATAGCAGTTAGCAACAGCTACCAACAAATACCACTTGGTATCTCATTTAGGACAAAGCTTTTTTACAGGTGTAAATCATCTCAGGATGTTTCTTTATAGCAAGTAAAGAAATGACAAAAGGATGTTTTCTCCTCCATGGGCAAGTTTTAACAGAGGAGAAAAGTAGAAATTTTGAAGGCATCTTTTGCAAACCTTTGCTCAGCAGGGAGGGTCCTTTGTGTAACTTGGAACTCTCTGACGGTGAGAAGGAACAGGAGTGGGACTGGAAAAGAGGATTCCTGTTAAAATGCAGATCTCCAGGAGCTCCTGGACACAGAGGATTCCCTTGGCAGCAGCAGCCCTGGAAATGTGGCCCCTGTGTCCATTGATTTTAAGGAACATCAGTTCTGTGCTTCAGCAGAGTTAACCCCTTGTAAAGGTGACATAAAGACGCTCTGGGCTTGCAGCTGCACAGCCAATGTACCAAACATTCCACTCAACACACTCAGAAGCAGAATGTCAGAGCAAGGAGCTAAGATTTGTATTTGTACATGTTGTCAAATGATAGAAGTAAAGCCTTAATCTAGTTGCTTTCAAGTTGGCCCTGTGTCTATAACTAATAAATAACTTGCAATCATTTAATATGTAATTGATTATTAAATCAATATCTGGATGTTTATATAGTATGTAAGTCAGATCCATGAAGCTGTATTTATTTAGCTTCAGAGATGCTAGAAATTAAATTACTCAATTAATTGGATTACTTAACAAATATTGATTAGCATTTTTTAGCAATTAACATTATAGACATGTAATACAGCACTATCTTTTAAAATTTTAATTAACTGTTTAAACAATTCTTGGAAATTTAAAGTTGCTGAGATTATAATTACATTATTGCCTATGCAGTTTGGAGTTAATTATACTGCATTTCTATAGACTTGATAAACTGCAAAATGTATCCCCTTAACAATCAATCGGTATTAAATTACTTTCAATTACTTTTTATTAAAACCAAATTAGAGTCTCATTTCAGACACACTAAAAGCAGTGCAAAACCTCAGAACTCGGCCATGATTTGTGCCACACCTGCTCCTTTCCAGATGTTCAGCTGGTCAGGTGGTGGATTTTATTTTCAAATAAAAATAAACCTGAGGGACACGAAGCCATTTAGAGCTCTGGTCTCCAAACCCACAATGCCTGATACTGCTTCCATACACATCTTTAATTTGGGTGATTGGGATGAGGTCTGAGTGTGGGATCCTTTGGTGCCAAGTGTTATAGGCCCATTAATTGCAGCAAATTTTTACCCTGTCCTTGTGGCCATTGCTCTGTGGAGATTTTGTGGTTTGCATTGGTGCAGTGGCTGATGAGAATATCCACTTGTTTACTCACCAAGAGTCAAACCTAATCTTTTAGGCTCAGGGTTTTAAAGAAGCTTTCTTTCAGCTAGTGATTCCCAGAATAGTTGGGGTTTAGATACTTAAAAGCTCTAATATTTGATAATAAAATACATTTAATCTGCTATCAGAAAACATACCACATTGCTTCCTATAGTATCCTTTTGCAATTTATGGCCCTCTTTGTCTATTATGTAGTCTTTACATCTTTTTAATTCTGCTTTCCATCTCAACCCTTCATTAGTAGTTGAGTTTTATAAAGCTCTGTGTTGGGTTTAAAGCAGACTTGTAGTAGCAGCACAATAATAACCCCTCAAAGAAGTCTTATAAATGTAAACCAACCCTGCAAATCAAGTGGTGATCAACACACTGGAGGCCATGGGATGACCTGCAGCCAGGAAGTGCCATTTCATAGCACTTACCATGAATTCCTCATTTTTCCACAGAACTTTTTTGCTCATGGAATACCAAAAGTTTTGTTTAATTCAAACACTGACAGAAGGAATCATAACCCCTGGAAAGACAGGATTTGGTACAAAGTGTGGACTTAAGCAAAGATATTTTTGTAGGAGGTGGTGGGAACAGCAAGTGTGAAGCATGTGTGATCTAGGGAGGGTGGCAGACTTTACACATTCCAGTCAGGATTAATGAAAGCTGGAATGGATAAATGGAGGGGGGGGGGCATAGCTGGGGACTCCTAAAGCCACCAGCCAAAATGGCTTTTTTTGTGGGCCACTGGGGCTGAGCCAAACCTGAAATACAGGAGCACACTTGGCAGGAAGGGGCAGCTGGCTGAGAAGGTGGCAGTTGAAATTTGGATGCTGTTGGTTATTTGGCTGTTTGTATAACCCCTGTATGGAGCTGGTGACTGTTCCAGGAGCCTGGCAAGGGAATAACCAGCTCCTGCTCTCACATACTGGTGAGTGACTCAGAACAAAGGACAAGAACATCCACAAAACAGGGCCAGACTCCAAAGGCTCTGTTTAAGTTTCTGAATGTGCTCTTCTAACTGATGTTTGCCCAAGTCCTGGGAAGCCATTGATTTCATGAAAATTTATAGTGAAGGGATTTTCAGTGCAAGTCACATACCCAAGATGGAAAGAGGTTCATGGTGGGGATTTATTTTGGATGCAGAGGTGTTGGGCAGGTACCTGGTTTGGAAATCAATTGGACTCAATTCCAGCCTCCTCTAAACACTCCCTCATGCCCCTGAGGGAGGCATCCTTTGGCTCTAAAGTGCCTTGAAAAATAAGCTCAGTCAGTTAATTTGAAACCCAAACCATTGGGCTGTAGGTGACACTTCTGCCTGTCTGTGACCCGGTTTAGGGAGAGAACAGCCCCACAACATGTGGGATTTTTCCTGGACAGGTGGTGGGACTGGAGCAGCTCCTTTGATAACTGACATGGCTCTGATTGTATTGCAAACTCAGACCTTTGGTTCATACCTTAAGGCAAGAGGTTTGGGGGTTTTTTTGCATTGCTTTTAAAGTGTAGAAAAAGAACTATTTCCTTATGGTTTGTTTGTCCTGAGGTACATATATCCAGAGGCTTCCTAGATGTTTCAGGATTTCATTGCCTTCAGCACTGACCAAAAGGGAAGTTGCTGTTTTCAGGCAGTTTATAGTCCAAGTATCTTTTGTTACATTCCTCCTTTTATATTTGACTGGTTAGCACAGCAATGGACAAATCATAATCTCTCTTTTGCCTGAGTTTTGTGGCAATTACCTGCTTCACAAGTATGTGAAATTTAATTTGCTGCTATTTCTATGTTGTTTTTTCTTGCAGGCACAATGTGAATTGTTTTATTGCTGCACTAAAGCATTTCAAGGTGGTGTTTGAAGAAATGTATCATTCTGCATGTGACTGAGACTACACATATTTAAAAATTAAAATCTGGTGACTCTGCAAAGATAACTTTTGTCGACAAGTTGTCTTCAAGAAATATTAATAATGACAATATTACGTTGTGTGAGAGAGTAAACTAAAATGTCCCCATGGACACATTTCACTTCAGTCATTAAGAAGAAAATGACTATACCCTTTATTTAGAATAATGAGAGCTGATACCAGTTGTCATTAGAGTATGCTACAATAAAATGTTAATAAGAAGCAGCCTGAGAATACCACACTAATGCAATGCTTTTTTTTAATCAAATTTTTGGAACTGATTGCCTGTGGCAAAAGAAGAAAAATCTATAATATTATATAATGATTTCTATACCATCTCTGGGGGGAGATGTTAGTTCTGTCAACCTCTTAACCTCTTTTTGGATGCAAACCACAATGTCTATTTTGTCACAATCGTTTGAAGATTGTATTCACAATGGATATAGTCAGATAAAAAGTTTATTGATATACACAGTCAAGCTGAAACATTTGAGTAACTATATGCTGCTTTCTAAAATGTGATTGTAATGATTAGTACTAATCTCAAATCTAAGATCCAGTGAAAGATTATTTTCGGATGCCACTATCCATATTTATTCTGAGTTTTCATGCAGTGATATCTGACACATAATAAGTTATTTTCTTCTAAATAAAATATAAAACACGAATACCACTTAGAAGCAAATAAATATGGAAAATGACTTTTAGGAGATGCCCATAAGTTTATCCTTTTGCCTTTAATTCCAGGTCCAGGACTGTTCGCCAGTGAAGAGGTAAAATGCTCTGTAGCTCCTGGTTTTGATCTCACCTCCGTGTGTTTATGGGTGCAAAGATACAGATTCCTCTCCTTTAACATTTGTGCTGGCGAGGAAATCTGGGTGTGAAATGAATTTTGTCTTTTTTCACCAGCAGGAACACAAAGCAGAATGGAAAGGAAGATAAAACTCATTTCAATATGTACAGAGAGCGCATTTCTTATTTCTGCTGATGGCTGCCACATCTTTTCAGGGGGAACAGCTGGTATCTAAATGGCTTCCTCAGCTAAAACAATGTCTATCTCGCTTTAAAATTTCATCAGGAAGCTGCTGCTTCATCATTTAGTCATGTCACATATTTATAGTGTTGTCTTTGTGTGTAGTGTTTGAGAAACAAAAATGAAGGAAAATTGATGCCGGGTATGTCTTGGCACCAGAGAACACAAAGTTATGGTTTGTCAGAGAAACCTATTGCAAAGGGGAGGGACCAAACTCTCAGTGCTGTAGTAAAACTTTTAGAAATGAAGCAATTAAAAAGTGCAGTGGGAAATATGGCCTCTACAGACCACATTTCTGATCATCTTTAAGTGTAAATATCTCTGCAATCCCGGAATTTCTTTCCTGGTTAAGCACCTACTCAAGTCCGTGCAGCCTGGGGTAGCCTAGGTGAGGATGGGTACTCCTCACAGCTCCTCATTTAGCTGGAAAATTGGTTTTGCTTTCACATTTCAATATGAAAATCAAATGTGCAAAATGGAAAGAAATTGAGTTGCAGGAAAAGGATTAAAAAATGTATACAGGATGAAGAATAAATCAAACAAATTGTCAGTGTTTACTGACCGTATGAATTCAACTGCATCTCTTTAGTCTTCATTTTTCCTTGCTCTGGTGTTTATAAAAGAGCAGCCAATAATACTGTTTCATAGGAGCCAGTTCTGTGCTTTTGAAATGGAAAACAATGAAATAAATCTATTAATTCAAGCTGTGAAAAGTTACAGTTTACAAAAATGGTGTATAGTTTTCTCCATCAAAGCTTCATGTTTTTTTTACCATCACATTAGTTATACACATCTCATATATTGTTTGGGAACACTAAGCTCAAAAAGCTCTTAATGTAAATGAATATTTAGAGACAGGGCAGGAGAAACACTGTTCTCCTTCATTCCTTGTGTGGCTGTGTCATCCATGAGACTGTTCTTTGTGGATTGATTAGAGTGGCATTACTGCACCCACAAGTGACTCTATTTAATAGTTGTACATGCAAATAAAACCCAACATAATTCCAGGAAAAGGCACCCTGTGAAGGGTCTGACCACCCAGTCTGGTGACATTTGTGTCTCCTACATTAATGTAAGAAGTAGCATTGAGCCATGACCTGTGTATCCATGTAATACTTAAAACTCCTCCCCACAAAGCAAAGCCAACAACCCTCTCAAAGTTTGTAAGGATGGCAGGAGTAAAGTTAACCCCTGTTTCCTACTCTAACATAAATAATGAGGTTTCCTCACAAGACAAGCTGGTAGTGTTTGTTGAGATGGGAGATTTTAGGACACCCAAACCAGGCAGCTCATGTCAGACATCCTTCCAAGCTTTTAGGAACATTGTTTTGTGCAAACCCCTGATATTTTAGCTTAGATCTGTTGTATCAAAAGCAGAGGAAACAAGCTGCAGGGGGTGTGTGGATGGAATGTCCATAAGCTGGAAAGGGTACAGCAGGTCACTGCAATCCTGGTTCAATTACCCCATCTACACACACTGAGCTTGGGAGCTCCATTTTCCCTTTCCCAGCTCATCCTGACCTTTCTATGGAGTGATTTCTTCTGCCTAGAATTGCTTAAAAGAATAGCTATATTTCATGGTCCAGGAGACTTAAATGTCCTGAGTATCCTGGGAAAGACTCCTCAGGAGGAATCTTTAAGTTTTCGATTCTGTTTAATTTTTTTTTTCTTGAATCAGAGTCCTTGTGGGGACAAAGCATAAATGTCAAGTGTTAATGAGGGGCAGTTGGGCCTATTCTCTACTTTTCCTCAATTCCTAAATGGGAGCTGCTTTTACAAGATAAAATCTACAGTGCCTTCTTGGTGAGCAGTGGCAAAACAAAGCCCTTCTTGTACTCCAATTTTCCCTGCACCTCCACCAGTGAAGCTTAAGGGCCATGTTTCTAAAGAGGAAAGGAGGGTTGGCCGAGCATCTGACAAGCACAAGGCAGCTCTTTAAAGCTGGTTTAGATTATTATTTTTTTTTAATACCCATCAATGCCCCTGGTGAGTTGAGGATGTGGCTTCAGCCACAGCTCAGGGGTTCTGTGTCTGTAATTACTGCATAGTTTGTGGTTGAGTTGTGCACTATGGCTGTGGATGAGAAGTCTGAGAGGAGGACAGGAGCTTGTTTTCATTTTTGAGTTCTTTTATGATCTTGCCAGACAGAGGCAGTTACAGCAGCTGCTGGGAGAGGTAATCTGGGAGCTGAACTGCTGCACCAGGAGGGATGAAGGTTTTCCTGTGGCACAGAAATGCAATTGAAAAGGTTTTCCTGGCATCTAACTGCAGAAAGGTTCCTCTTTTGTTGCAGAGCCCTGTAGGATGCTTTGTGCCCAAAGGTCAGCATGGAAAAATGGCACTTTGGAGCACAAGGTGAAGGGAATAGTCAGCATTGGCACAGAAGCAGTGAGTCCAGGTGCCACCTCACAGCTCTTCTTTGGAGCACAGTGTGAACAGGAACCAGAAGACATTTCCCTTCAGGGAAATATTTTTTCAGAAAATTCTTTTATGTTGTTTTCAACACGAAAATGGATGGTCACTATTTTAGACATCTGCAACACTGTAAAACCCCAGTGCCATTAACTAATCCTGCTCAGCCTCTAAATGTGCAGCCCTCACCCAAAAGGTTCAAAAGTGACCTGGCAAGAAGGTGGGGGATGATGTGGAGGAGGTCCTCGTGTAGGAAGACAAATGCAGAAGTGCAGCACTCATCTCGATGCATGTACATATTACGGTGATTATTTCTGAATATAAAGTCCAACCTAATAAATCTTTTTCCTCCTGCCTTTTCCCTTCTTTGCTCAGTGAACTGTACAGGAACATTCTGCTTGGCCATTTTCACGAATCATTTGATTAAATGCATTTCAGCCTGATACCTACTCAGTGCCTAATGTGCAAAGAGAAGAGCAACTTGCTAATTTAATAACCAGTGTATCAAATTTCTGACATAAAGTAAAAATCATGTATGTATTTGTGGAACCAAGTGAGAGCTGAGAAAGCTAAAATACCCCAGTAAAATTCCTACTTAACTATTAGTTTGTAGATTATTTGAATCTTGGAGACACTAAATGGAAAGGCTACGTTAAGTTTGAGATATTAAGTCTGAGTCTGTATTTTAAAAACTTATTTTGGCTCTGCCTATGTCTGCCAGGAGGTTTTTAAACATGCCAAAATTCTGGCAATATCTGCAGTTAAGCATAATGGTCTAGCTTTGAGAGAACCTACAAAATTTAACTGCTGCATCTTCCAGGAATAATTGGATACAATTAACACCCCAGTGCCTCCTCTGTGTAAGCTCTCAGAGGAGCTGAGAAGCCATTGTATCCTCTTTTCCCTTTGTTATCCCTCAGGAACCACTGGCATGTGGGATACATAAAACAAGCTGCTGGTATTTCTGAGCAGACAGAGAATTATCTCCATTTACTGATATTTGCATTTGTTAAGGATATTGAACAAATACTTGGATATTTGTCTCACTGTAAGAAAAAAAGGCTCTTGGCCTCAGGCTGCTGTTTGTCTCCCTATCTCCAGGCATCTCAGAATTGCCAAGTTAAGCACTATGTTCATTTTTATCATAACCTGTTCTTATCAAGCTGAATCTTATCTTCCCTCTCCTGATTTGCCTGCTTGTCAGAATTTGCTTCATCTTCCTTTACAAAAATTAGTTTTCAGTGGTGAACTTTTTAGGGAGTGATATCATTTGTTAGGGTATGACTTTGTGTCCAGTAAATAGTGATTTTAATAATGATAAGGCAATAATAACTTTTTGCTGTCCCAGCTCATGATACCAAGGGAATTACTGCTGTGCTTCAGGCCTTGGGAGCAATTTGAGTTCCAGGCTGGGAGATCCCAAGTGGGAACGGTCTGGGAATGGGTGGGTGTAGATTCCAGTTAACCAAAATAAAGCTGAGGTTTCTGTATTTAATCTGTGCCTTTGTTCTGTTCTCTGTGTGTGGGAGCAGTACAGAGCTCTTCATATCATCAAATATAAGTACAGAGCCAGAAATATGAAATAGTTCAGCACTGAAGTCTCAAGGGGAGGGGGGTCAAAATACTTCCTTTAACTTTATTGTGTTTTTCAAGCATGTTGGTGGCCAGTTCTGTATGCCTAAATCACTTTTTGTTCTGTCTAAAATCATACCAAGAGTGTTGTAATAGTGACTATATTTTTATTTACTAAGAAATAACAATAAAATGAATATTTAGACCAAAAAATGTGATTAAAACTGTCATGAATTAGCACCATGCAAGGCTGTTGTTTGTATTGAACTGAGCCCATTGGAAGGGCTATAGTTAGTTATAGATAACAGAATAGAAATAATGTAAAAACCTTTTTTATTAATAATTTATATACTTGGGATAAACTAGTGCATTAAGGCATTTTGAATCACAATGTTCATTTTGCTCAAGGAAAGAGCACTGGTTTAAACTGTCTGTTTTCCTTGACTCCCATAATCAAGTTCTGAGCTATTTAATGCTGTAAATATTTGAAGTACACTCTGCACTAACTAGAAATCTGTGTTTGAGTCAAACAATTGTTTTTGTTTCTTAATTGACATTTTCTGATGAGCATAAGCAGAGTATTTTCAGATGGAGGTTACCTGTTGGGAATGTATATTTTTAGTTTTACAGTTCTGGTATGATTTTTGTTTGATTATTTTAATTTTTCTATTGTTACTCCATTTTGCTGGAGCAGTTGACCACTCTTCAAGGTCTTTTCCTCATGGAAGAAATTGATAATGGCTCTTTGTCTCGTGAAACTTCAGTTTCTTACGTACTCTGTCCTGCTGCCTGAAGTTTCACGAGCTGCTGTAGTCACTTCTCTGGGATTTTTTATGATGTGCTGCCAAAAAATACATAGAGGGAGTAATTTCTGTGTGAAATACCAAGTCACTTCATGGAGCCAGGGATGTTGAAGGACATAATCTGGTTATATTATAAAACCACAGTGTCCTGCTTTTAGGGGGAGCACAGGACTGTCATTTCCAAGCGTTGTCGATTCCCACCAAGCAGCAGAATCCCATAACAAGGACAAATCCAACATTGTGGGCAGGAATTCCACAGTGCACAGTGCTGGATGGGAGGTCAGCTCCTGCCACCGTTGTAAGAACCAACACAATCTGTTTCAGGCCCTCTAAGGTGCTCAAGGTGAGCTCTGCTACACTTGGTACTGCAGCACTGGAACCACACAGCAAAACCCCCCCAGCAAAGGGAATGTGCAAAGCAGGGCTCTTGTCTGGGTAAATTGCTGCCCAAGGAATGATTTCCTGGTGGATATTATCTTTTGAGAACAACTTAGCCCAGGTGTTAGCCACAGAAAATAAACCAAATCATCAAACTGGGATGATGAAAGCTGTGAGGTCCCAAGGAGCTGCAGCTCAGGAAATTCCAAGATATCTTTATTTTGATTCTAACAACTGAATAGCACAGAACTGTCTACACCTGCTATTAAATCTGTAGTAGGCCAGGGTAACAGTCAGCTATTAAATCTCCATTTCAAACCAGAACAATTGTCTTCCTGACTTCAGTGTTTTGAGGGAGGGTGTAATGCAGTGTTAGAAATTCAGAGTGATATATAAATAGAATTCATCCTTTTTTTTTTTTTTTTTTTTCTTAAACAAGAATTGTGTTTCTTTGGCATTGACCATCTCCTCAAGGAGTCACATTTAACAATATGAATACATCCTAATGAACATGATAGTTCAGAGATACCTTTAGCCTGAAGAGATTTTGCTGTTCCTGAAAGAATAATCATAGAATACCCTGAGTTGGAAGTGACCCACAAGGATCACCATGTCCAAATTCTGCCCCTGCACAGAACAGCCCCAACAATCCCACCATGTGCCTGAGAGATTGTCCAAGAGAAAACTGCTTTTATTGCTGAAGGGATGGAAAGAATAGAATCTTAATTGCAAATGGTTGTTGTATTACTGCAGTTTATAGACACTAAAAAATTCTTAGTGATGAATAAGATTGTTTCTGAGAGCAGGTAATGAGTAACAACTGTGGGGAACTAACAGTTCATTAAAACCACCTTTATTTTGCAGGAAATAATGAAAATGGTTGTAGACTCTCTGCATTTCCACTTATAAATTATACTACTGATAAAACAATAACTGCAGTATATCCATTGTAATGTATGTGCAAGTTTTCCATTTTATTGGAGCTTCATTAAGATACATGAAAATTGCTAAGGAAATTTTGTGAGGCAGTAGATGGAAATGCTGATTTTAGTAGAAGTTTGACCTAAGCTCATAGTGACCCTTTTTCCCTTTTGTCCTGAGGTGAAAACTCTGCTCCTCTTGCAGTTCCAGTAACTGTGATGATACACCTGTGAAGCCAAAACAACTTGCAGCCTAAATTTCATTGTGGGACATGAAGCTGCAACAGTTATTTATTCTTCTGTAGATCTCCGTTCTTTGCAGGAGCAGCTGCAGCTGTGTTTGAAGCCTGTGGTCCAGCACAAGGGAATTTTTGGCCTTGGGATGCAGTTGAAACTACTTTTCAGATTGACACTTATGAAAGGTTAACAGATATAAGACCTGATGAAAGAGCTGGCAGTGTCAGGGGCTTGGCTTAATAACTTATCTGCTCTGCTGTTTATTTTCCAGTGAGATTTCCTTGAACAAGCAGCAAGCAATGTTCCAATACTTGTCATGTTTAGGCCAAGGGTTTGAAAACTTTCAGATTTCCTTGGCTTCTGAAAACAGACTCGATGCTATAGTTCATTATTCCAGTGAATATTATTGCAAAAACTACTTTCTAACATACTGTTTTCTTCAAAATTTTTGTAAATAAGTGCACAAATGAATTGTTTTCTCCACCTTTGCTTGTCAGTCCTTTTTAAACCCACCTTTGGAAGTAAATTAAAAGGAAAAATCTAGTTAAATACCACGTATTCCTTGAGATAAATTAATTCAGAATCAATAATTTAGTATTCCTTGATGTTTCTAAACATAACTGCTGATACAGCCCAAACAATGAATTCTCAAAGTATTGCTTACACTGCTCAAATTCAAGATGACTATTTTGGAAGGTCTATGGATGTTTTAAAGGACTAACTTGAAAGACAGAATGTAAATTATAAGTGTATAAAATAGGATCTGGATATATTATTCCTCCTGGTTTTCCTAGAAATGTTATTGCTCGTGGGATCCATGTTAAAGGCTACAGAAACAAGGGGCCTTTGGGGGCTGTTTAAGTGCAGTTACAGCAGAGCAGAGATTTCTGAGTCAGCTTGAAATGGGCTAACTTGGATATTGGTCATAGTCTAGTTGACCCAGCATGGACCAGCTCAGCTTAATTGGCTCAGTTCTTTTTGCAGCTTTCTGGGTTGTGCAGCACAGTTTGTCTTTTAGGTTTCTAAGGCCAAATTACAGTTCCTGAGCAACTCTATTCCCTTGTGTATCCTTTCAGTTGCTTTCTGGAGGAGTCTGTGTTTTTTTGCCAAGAGATTTGTCTAGGTGTAAAAGCTTTGCTGCTGTTCATACCCAGCACTTCCAAAGTGTTGACAGAGTGAAACATAAGTGCCTAAGTCCCATTCAGAGCCACAAAATGAGCATCCTCTCGATTATGTGCTCTAGGAAACATTCTCAGATTCTGCTTACTTGGCTGGTCCCACAGAAGGTTGGGAGGAGAGATTTTTCTTCATCTTTCAATGTCTAAAAAAAAAAAAATCCTGAAAGAGCCTTGGAGCCATGGGAGAGCATAGTTTAGGGTGCATTTACTTCCTTAAGATTTACTGTGTTTGCTGTGGGTGCAGAGACATAATGAATGGCTTCTGTAGCTTTCATTCTTGGCTGCCTGTCTCCCAGGTGTTTGTGAAGCAGCCTGGCCATCTACCCAGCTGCTGTGGATTCACAGAAGAATTGGGTGATGTAGTGCTTAGTGCTGGGATGTTCCCTCTGAGGATGTAGCTCTTAATGTATTATGGCAGGTACATCGATTTCAGATCCATAACACACAAAATTATGACAAGTTGCAGGTATAATTAAAAGATGTTTATCTGGTGTATCCAGAACCATTCTTGAAGCCTGTTCTAGCTGACAGTGATGGGTGGGTTTGGTAGCCTCTCTTTTAAAGTAACGTGGAGTTTGTTCATTTTTTATGTGCATCCCTGCATGACTCCTGTCATCATTATCCCAACGTGTATCTCACAGAGGGGTTTCCTTTCAGAGAGCAATTGGTGGCACTGAACAAATTGATGGCATCAAACAATCAGTTCTAAAAGGAGAGAAAATATGCTTCTGCCTATTTGGGAATGTATTTAATTATTCCAGTATCCACATACCTCTACTACTATTTTTTTACTCTAGCAGGAGTGTGGATGGAGGCAGATGTGTCAATTCCTGAAATTTTAAGCTATTTGGAGTCCAGAGTGTGTCTCCATCCAATGATCCCTTTGCACTTGCCGTGGCCCCACAACTGCTGAGGCCAAGAACCTCCAGCTGCACCTGCAAGGGGAGTGTTTTGGGTGCCAAGTGGTCACATTTTCCACGTGCCCCTTTCTCTGCACCTGCACTGAATAAACAAAGCAGTTCAGATGCCCATGGTTTAACCAGGGTGACATCAGGCCTTTCCTTCCTCCAGAATATCCCTGCCTAAAGAAATAGCACTCCTGTGCTGTCTTAAACATTGTTATTTATTTAGCTGGAGCAGTGAGCAATTTGACTAGTTAAATTTATGTCAGATCATGGGGTTTGACTGTTGGTAATTGAACAGGATGAGAGGAAATGCTGTAAAACAACATCATCCAGCTCTTGCAAGGCTTTATTAGACAGTGCAATGAAAGGAGCTGAATCAAAATACAGGAAGAGGAAAGTCAATAAAGATTCTGAAACATCTTGGCCTGGTCAAATCCAACAGTCCGAGCTCCGAGGCAGGAGCTGTAGGCTCAGTAACAGGGTGCTTACAAGCAGCTGTCCCCAAATTTAGGGAAATTACAAAATTGCCATAGTTCCAGCTGTGTTTTAAGTGCTTGGGAAACACTGCAATCTTAGGAAATCTGGTTCCATATGCTGAGTGAAATTGAGGGTTATCATCACCTGGCATTTCATGGAGATTAACCCTTGAGCATTCCTGACAATCCCATTTGTGGATTGTTATCCTAATGTCCTTCAAGTGCTTCAGACCTCCTCAGGAACATACAAAGTGCATCCAGCTGCTGAGAACTATATCTATTGCTCTAAGATTCGACGTGACATTTTTAATATATGCCGAGCTTCTCTTCCTCAAAGAAGCTTTTCATTTTTGAAATAAAGGGAGAACATTTTGGGAAATGTTTCTTTGCAGAACAACTGCATGCTCCTGGCAGAATGGAAAGGAATTGGCACAGGAACAAATCTGACATACCAAATGCAAAGAGATTTTGAGTTTGTTCAGTCTGAGACTTATTGGCATTAATCAGCTTGTGCTTTTAAACACACAAAACCAAGTTTTCAGTGACTATATTTGAATATGTGGATGTTAAATGTGTTCATTTATTTTCTGACAAATGTTGAGAAGGGCATATGGAGCTCAGAAAAGAGGGTTTCAAAGAGAGAAAGCTTAAGAGTAATGTACTGAATCACCTTGAGGTTTGTTATCACCTGTAAGAAAATACATTTTCTTCACCTTCCAGAGATATTTAAATCTATACTGAAAACAGTTTCTCTTTGTTATGCAAAATGTAAGATCATAAAATGAAATTAAATGAGAACTAATTTTGAAGGAGAAAATTCCCTAAATAATTTCTGCTATTTTATCAGTGTGGGAAGTTTCCATTAGGGCTGATATTCACCTCTGTGTGCAAGAAAAGTGAAAAAGTCACGAAGTAGTGAAGCACTAAGTGGGATCCTTAGAATTTATGATGGGTGCAAAGGTCTGAGGTAAATTCCTGACCTGTTTGAGGTTGTTGCTGTTGATTTCCACTGGGCAGTCAGTTCACTGCTGGCTCCTGATGGGTACACAACTGCTCTAATTCATCATCAGACATATATTTTCTAATTAACAGATGAAAGGAATTTGTGTAGCTACCTCTTCCTTCTATTGCACAGCCTAATTCATGATCCTTCTCCTCTGAGCACAGCTTGAATGTCTCCTGAGTTTTGCTAGAGGCTTTTCCAATGGCAGAATCTTCATTTTCATAGTCAGAAAGTGAAAAGCTGCAATGTAAGGCTCTTGTTCAATTTACAGAAAAAGAGGAGACAGTAGTAGAGCATAATTTATGGAACAGAAGGTTAAAGTGAATGCTTAGAAGCAGAGTGATTTTGTTGTGAGGTTTGAGAGCCTAATGAAAACATCACAAAGGTTAAAGACAAGTAGTCTAGGACACTGAGTAGTACAGATTGGTAAATGAGATGTTATTATAGTACAAATATTTTCTACTGAAAGCTGGTAGAAAGACAACAGATTCTTTTGTTATAACATCAGGCATTACACTCTTAAAGGCCAAATCTCTTTTAAAATTATATTTCATATTATATTAGCACAGACTTGAAATAATAGAATGGAGACAAAACATATTTNTGGGGGGAGGAGTAGGGGGGGGTATTTTGGTTTAGTTTTTTGGAGGTTTAAAATTCAACCCCAGAGGTAAGTGCACATAAGGAGAAACACTGAGAACACTGAATCCATACTAATTTCTCTTGTGCCTGCCAATCCTATTGATTTGTCATGAAGAAAACTCCTGATTGACACTCCAGGGCCACACTCAGAATCTGATTTTGGAGCCTGATTCAAGGTTTCCTGGGTTCACTGTGCAATCTCCTGCTTCATTCAGCAATATCCATAACTTGATCATCCTCTAAATGGAAAAACTTTGCTTGCCATGTAAGCAAATCAGCCCCTCAGCTATGCCTGAGCTGATTCATGTGTATCAAACTTGTAATGATTTGCATATATGCCTAATTATCTCCTCATCACTGAACTTTATCATGTATTATGAGTGTGGTATAATTTTTATGTTTAAATGCTTCAGGAGCTAAAATCAACTTGCTTCATCCCTTGTATTTATAAATATATACTCTGATGTTTAGGAATATCTTTGCCAGGAAATGATGAATCTGACAGAAAATGCAATTTTTAATGAATTTATTTTGTAAAGTATTAAGCTAAGAGAGGAAGTTTTGAAATCTAAATGTAAGATGAAATGGGTGACTTAAAAGTGAAGACATATTGTCCATAGTAGTAAGACCTTATCTATCAGATAATGCAGTGACTTCTGGGATTTTCTAGGAAAATGAATTCTGCACTATTCCCATATCCAAAGAATTCTTGTGGAAGATTATGAAGTATATATGGAAGTATATATGGAAGCATGGGTTTTGCTGTTGTTTGGTGTGAATTTTATTCCATTTTCTCTAGGTGAATATTAATTCCTGATTCTATTTCTTTATTTTTATTGTTTAGGAGTATTAAAAAAATGATGAGGAAGGACTGAAGTCCTTATATGATGTATTTTTTACCTGATCTGTGTGATTATAGCATCCAAAAGACTGGGATATTGACTCTTGAAAGAAGTAAACAAAAAAAGCAAAGTCCTGATTTCTCATTTATTACAAGGTTGAATCAATATGTTTGGCTTGTGAAATGTTTTCCAGGATAAAGCAAAATGTCTCCAAAGCAGAATTTTTTCTCCAGTACATCATAATCTACAACTCAACCAAGCATATGGGATCAATAGTGCTGTGTCTTGTTAGATAATCGTGAAGCTGAAGGAATATATTAAAGGAGGATACCAGAAAATGAGCCTTTTAAAGAACTATTTCTTTGGGTATTTTTAAAAGCACAAGTAATTACTGTAAACCATAAAATCTCATTATCATTTCATATATCAATATTTCTAGGAATAGAAACTCTGAATTCATTTGACTCCTCTTGCATAGTTTCTGTGAGTGTTGGTATGTGTTTTGTGTATATATTTGTGTGTGTGTATATGTGTATCAGTCAAATTACTCTTTAGGACAGCAGTTATCTTTATTTTCTGACTGTGACAAGACTGAAAGCTGTTGCTGACCTTGCACTAGAGTAAAAACCTCTGCAGCCTTGAAGCAGCACTAAATGTAGCTGCAGCATGTATGTTATTCAGCTCTGGAAGCTTCTGTGTCCTCCATTCACGTGTGGCCATCCTTGGGGAAGGAGAGAATCATGTGGACATCCATGTTGGCATCCTGCTGACAGAACATGGGGATAGTCACAGAATCCCAGATTATGCTGACTTGGTTGGAAGGGACCCCCAAGGACCATGGAGTCCAACCTGCACGGGCCCATCCCCAAGAGTCCCCCCTGTCCCCAGAGGATCATCCCACCCCTCCTGCAGCTCTGGCAGCCTTGGCGCTGGCCCCACTGCCCTGGGGAGCCTGGGCAGTGCCCAACCCCCCTCTGGGCAAAGGAGAGCCTTGGCCTGAGATCCCCCCTGCCCCTGCCCTGACACAGCTCCAGCCCATTCCCTGGGCTCCTGGCCCTGGGCCCCACAGAGCAGAGCTCAGGCCCTGCCCCTCCTCTGCCCCTGCCCAGCAAGTTGTCCCTGCCAGGAGCTCTCCCCTCAGTCTCCTCTTCTCCCCCTGAACACACCCAGTGCCCTCAGCTGCTCCTCACACCCTTCCCCTCCAGGCCCTTCCCCATCTCCATGCCCTCCTTTGGACACTCTCCAACGGCTCTTTCCCATCTCGTGGTGCCCAAAGTGCCCCAGTATTGGAGGTTCAGGTGCCCCAGGTCAGAGCAGAGCAGGACAATCCCCTCCCTGGCCCAGTGCTGCTGTTCCTGATGCCCCCAGGACACGGTTGGCCCTCCTGGCTCCAGGGCTCTGCTGACTCGTGGCCAGGAGCAAAAGTTTAGTTCTGCAAATGTGTGTTTGGACTTACGAATCTTATTATGACATCAAACATTGGTGATGATTTTTAAACATGTAACTGTGAGTATGTAAGCGGCACACCCACACATCATTTTAATTTCACACATTTATAATGGTTTTTAAATGGAAATAAACTTATTCATAAAAGTGAGGAGCAGAAATATAAGGTGAAATTAAAAAGTTCACTGCAGACCAGTTTTTAAATATTTAATTCTTTTAGCATTACTTTATTTTTATTCCAGTGTTGCTTGTGTGCCAGAATTGAATTGTGAGTTCACAAAGTGCCTGCAAATTTGGCAAGTTGACAGAAATCACACACCTCAAATTTCCCTTGGAGTTTGTTTTTGTGTGTGATGCCTTGATCTGTGTCACGTGAATATTTGGGGGATGTGACTGTTCTGATACCATCAGCTCAAATTAAAATGGACCTATATCAGCAATTCAGGGGAATAAATGCAAAAGTTCTTTAAAAGGAATGTTGCTGTTGGACGTTACTGAGACTGGCAGTTTGTCCGTGTTCTTGTGACAGTGGGTGCTGGTGATCTTCAGATCTTGGCAAAGAAAGTGTTCAGGACAGACAGAGCACAGCCCAGTGAGAGAAGCTGCATGGGCTTGGATATTCAAGAGGAGTTTGGGCTGGTTGGGATTTGGGGTTGTCCTGTTTTTCCTTTTCTGACTGCCACATAAAGGAGTTGGCCTGCACAGACCTTGTTTCATAGAGTTCATGATGCTCAGCTGTGGGTCTCCTCATCAATGAGACATCTTAAACACAGCACCCAGAGCCCCCCGATGGCTTCCATAAAGTCAGCCTTAACTGGCTGTTCCCCTTTCCACTGAACTCTGGATTAGCTGAATTCCCCATTCCCGATATTTTCCAGTGCTGTGTCCCAAAGTCACTGCTCTGCTTCTCTGTCTGTGGGAGTTCCCACAGCTCGTAGAGCTGGGAGGAGGCTCAGATGAGAGATGCCCTGAAGGAGATGAATGTGACCAGAAATGGGTTTGTTTTCTCTCCCGATTTATTCTGTCTTTTGGGATCACAGAGATGTTTGGATGCAGCTGTGTTGTCCCTGCAATAATTGAGAATTTTAAATTTGACACAGAAAGCAGAATTCAGAACTTTCTTTCTGCTCTGAAGATTGTGCAGAGTTTAATTTAATGGTTGTTTTATATTTCCATGATGAAAAATACTTTGGTAAAGCTAATCTGTTCTGAAGTGCTGTGTTTCCCACTATATTTCCATTTCCTGAGCCTTGGTGATGGTGTCTTTGGCAAATCCACGAGGAAAAGCTGTTTTGGGGCAGAACAGGCTGCAAATAGTTATCCAGTTAGAATAAATAATTATTTAAAAGTTCATTTAATTTCTTAAGGTTTGTTTTGATGAAGAATGTGGAATATCTTATAAATATCTTGTGTGTGCATGGAGACGTGTGTCTGTGTGTTTCCATTTATATGTAAATGTAACTTGCATCTCGGAAACTCCACTGTTTTTTCAAAGAACCAGATGACTTTAAAATCTGGATTATGATTAATTTCTTTCATCATTTAAGCATTCATTTGCAAAATGGAGTAGAGAACAAAAATGTGTTGGATGACTTGAACTGTCAGGAGTAAGCACATACGTGCACCTTATGTTGGGATATAAACACATTAGCTTGGGGACTGCTGCTTTCAAAGCAAGTATTAAGTTGTCAGAAATTGAGGTATATATTAAATGGCTTCATTATTAGAATTTGGTTACAACTTAAGATTTATAAATCCATCTGTTAAGATAATTTTAAGGAACAGAATCACATCATTAATAAAAGTTTTCAGTTCAGCAGAGCAGCATGCAAAGCAAACATTATCATCTTAGGCCCAATTTGAAGCAGGGAATAGGTTTGAGTTGTAATGGAATTATTTTTTTAATGGAACATTTTATTTTCATATTTTGGTAATGCTCCTTTCATTCCATAGCCTGAGGCTGATACGCCTGCTTTACCCTCTAAAAGTCTGAATAAATGGAGCTTGCTTGGCCACATGGGAAAGTTAGGCCTAGATGAAGATTCAAGCTTCATGATTTATGTCTCAGGAAAAAGTCTAAAGGTCTTGGAGTTCATGTGTGTCGGCTTATGGGTCATGGAATTCCTAATAACCTGTTCCAAGAGCAGCAGGGATGAAAGCAGAGCTGCTTGCTGGCCGCCCTGCTGGCAGGGGAACAGGGATTGAACTGGCATCTCACTCTTCTGGGAGCTGCCTGACATTCTTTGTTTGAGGAGCTCACCAGTGGAGACTCTGGTCCCCATCTCAGAAACACCTTAGAATTTGCAAAGACCATAAAAAGGAGAGGAAAAGGAAAAAAAATATATAAAGGGAAAAGAGCAACTGTAATTTGCAGATGAAGCACTAAATGATTTACAGAGCACTGTCTCTTCCTTGACATACTCAGGGGGTTGAAAGAACAGGCTAAATAAATTCTTTCCACATCATTGTGATTTCCTGGTTGGCTCCAAGTGGTGCACCAAGGTCAGGGAGAGGGGCCTGGCTGTGCCCCATGCAAGGGCAATAAAACTTACCCTTACCAGCACAGCCACAGTCTCGGGTTACAGGTATTTTATTATCAAGTGCTGTGGTTTCCATCCAAAATTCATGTGCTTTTATTTCAGTAGAAACAAATGCAAATAAGATATTTTTGGTGAAGAAGTGGTTTGAATTTGGTGTGTGGCCCTCGGTGTGTTGCAGACTCTACCACTTGTGCTGCTGCACAGGGGCTGAATGTTAGAAGAACAACATTGAGAAGATTCCAAGTGTCCTGGAAATAGCTGCTGATCTGGTTGACCATTTGGAATCATGGTCCTGACTCCCACCATGAGTCTCACTCTCCTGCTGGCTGCTGGAGGTTGGAGGGGTGATGAGATTCATGGATCTGTCTGCATCTGCCCTTCCCTGGCACAGCTGCCCAGGGATCCCTGCAGGGGCTGGATTTATGTGTGAGGGTGGTGCTGGTGACAGGGGTGAGTGATGGTGTTGTTTAGTTCCAGGGTCCTTGAATCAACAATCTGGGTTGCAGCTCAGGCTGAGAAAAGCTGTGGGTAGGGTGGACTGATTTCAGACTGAAGAATTTTATTTTCCCAAATCCACAAAACTAGTACCTCTTATTTAAAAGCTTAGGAGATAAAGTCATTCTGAAAAACAAATAGACCTTAGGCTTATCTGTGTGTCTGAAAGTACATTGCTAAAACCCAAAGAAAACAAATATTACCAGCAGGATTAACTTCCTTTTGAAAACCAGCAATATTCCTTAGAAACCCCTGTGACCATATTAGTAGTTGTCCTGAGAAATAATTGAATTTAAATTCTTTACCTTTTGTCATCATTTCATTTCCCTGGCCCAGGTGATTAAGGCCTGTCACTGGGACTGGTCAATAGAGAACTTTAATGTGTTACAGAAAACCTGGGATACAAAATCCACCAAAGTGATCTGGGTGAGCCTTTGCTTATCTAGTGCTGGGAATGTGATTTATGCCATAAAGGAAACATTTATAAGGAGTGCAGTAGAAAAGGAAATTAATACTATAAACCTGTCATGAGGTATTTTAGTCAGAAATGGAAGCAAGGCAAAGCTGAGCTCTTTGTGATGGCAAAATGAAGTTCTAAGGAAGCTGTAGTTATGAAACCTTGTGCCTAACCTTCAACCTCTCAAGGATATAAAAAAATTCCAGAACTTTGCTTGCACTTTTCTGTAGAAACATAATTGATTTTGATGCTGCAAACTTGTATAGAGAGAAAAATCAGGAGTGTGTTTCCTTTGTGGTTGCATGTGTGTGCCTTTGTAGTTAGTGCTACAGAAAACACTGACTTGGATTCACTTGCACCATTGGATGGTTTAATTTGTCCTCCATATACCGTTTGTCCCCATGTCTCTACAGGGTGAATAGTCACTTTTCCCTGCTCAGACTCCTTGGTTTGCTATACCCTTAGCTGTGTACTGATTTTTAGGGCTGTCTCCTAATAAAGCTGTGTGGGTCTGTGTCAGCTAATCCAGTGCTCCCTGACTGACTGTGCTCCTTTCCACAAGCACTAGGAAAGGGATTGGTAATCCCATATATGCATTAAATTCAGAATAATGTACCTGAGGGTGTCATGACAGTCATGTGTGGGCTATGCAGTATGTGAAAATGTTAGTTGCAAAGATATACTCAAAATACTGCCTGTCCATATATGATTATAATTATTTTTGTGCTCAGATTATTTAAAGTAAAAAAAAAAAAAAGCCTACATTTTCCTGATATAGTGTTGCTGTTTATTTCAGCAAGGAAACCCAACCCAGCTCCTTGATTATTTAACAAGTGGGTCCTTTGCAAAGAGCTCTGACTGAATTTGTGCCTCTGAAATCAGCTGAAGGCTTTGTGCAAATATGAGCTGCTGCTGAAGGAAAAGAGCCACGCATCATTTTTATTGAATGAGCAGCATGTCCTTAAGAATATTCTATTACCTCATCAAAATTAAATCCTTAATCTAATAATTGTATTTCATTTTTTTCTCATAGCAAATAAGACTTGGAGGAACTGTGTAACTTCTGTTTTGCCATCCTAGAAAGAAGTGCCATGACACAGAAAAATAGAAGACTTCCCCCCACTCTCCCCCTTATATACCTTAGATATACCATCTGGAGCCTGTGCTATTTTGTAATATTAAATAAATTAAGAGCTAATTAATTCCTTTATGTCAGATTTTTCTCATTAGGGTAATAATAACCTTTCAAAGTTTGTCATTCAGAACTCAGCAATGCACCATATGCTTGATGTCACATGATAAAAAGTATTTTGCCATGCTATAGCCTTAGTGCTACTTAGGATAATCCTCTGTTTTCCAGGGATGTCTCACTGACATGTGCCACAAGATACATTGATTGTTTGCAGATACATCCTCAATCCCATTTTTGCGTACTTTTGCCAGCAATATGACTCATAAAAATATTTCTTCTTGCCTTCATTCTCCAGGAGATCTGTTTCCCAGTTGATATTTATGCCTAATTCCCACTGGTGCCCTTTAGGGGAAGATGTGTTTGGCCTAGTGGCACTTAAAATTAATAATTTGGCTCTGATTGCTTTGTCCTGCCCTGTAGTTATGCTCAAACAGGTTCTTAAGAATCATCTTGTCTCAAAGTCATATTTTCTCTGTGTCAGAATGTGTTAATAGGGATTTACGTGTACAAGATTACATTGTAATTTCTCAAACTCTGTATGTCAGAAGTGTTTTAAAAAAAAACCCTTTGTGGTCATTCATGCAACAGGTTAAACCTCAGTGTGTGCATTGTGGACAGAGCTACAGTAAACACACAGGCAGCTTCATCTTACACTAAAAGATATTTGAGAATCCTTCTTCATCTTGAGTTGAAAAATAAATGTGTAAAAATTTGAAAACTATAAATCAAAAGCTGTGCTGGTTTGGTTAATGGGGAGTGAATTCAGGTGAGGTAATAACATATTATTCACAGAATCCCAGCATGGTTTGGGCTCATCCAGTGCCAGCCCCTGCCTTGGGCAGGGACATGTCCCACTTTCCCAGGTGGCTCCAACCTGACCTTGGACACTTCCAGGGATGGGGCAGCCACAGCTTCTCTGGGCAGCCTGTGCCAGGGCCTCCCCACCCTCACAGGGAAAGATTTCTTCCCAATGTCTAATCCAATCTACCCTCTGTCAGGGTGAAGGGATTCTCCCTTGTCCTGTCACTACATGCCTTTGCAAAAAGTCCCTTTCCAGCTTTCCCTGTGGGCTCCCTTTAGGTGCTGGAAAACTGCTACAAGGTCAACCTGGAGCCTTCTCTTCACTGAGGGTTAGGAAAATTCCCACTAAATGCTTTGCTTATATTATTTTCTTGTATTTTAATTAAGATATATGAAATTAGTGATATTAGAAAGAGTTTTATATTTAATAATTCTATCTTTATTCTCTAAGAATTTCAGCTCTTTATCTTCTGTTTTCCATTGTACAAAACATAACTCAGGCTTAGTTACTTACTCCTGTAACTCACCCACTCTCTGTTTTGATTCCTAATAGTGGAGTTGTGAATATACTGTTCCAATTGCTGTCTCATGGGTTAAGGTCTCCTGATCTTGGGTCACCATTTGGATTGATGTAGAACAAGTTGTGAGCAGAAACTGTTGCCTTCATGCTGCTTCCTTTGGTCGTGCTTTGCCAGCTGACCCGGGATCAAGGCCCTGTAACCTCCTGAGAGGAATTCACAATGGGATATTCATAACCCTGTCCCACAGAATTAAACCTGGCACTGTCAGGCTGGTGTTGGAAGCCTTAGAAGGTAAAGCTTGCTTGCTGTGAAAGCAATGCAGTAATGGACTGGAGAGAGAATATCCATATCAAAGCACCACCTTGTTAGCAGGGTGTCTTTTTATTACTGTTATACTTGAAGAAATAATGAAAGAAAATTCTGCCTGCCTGTTTCTTGCACGCTGCAGCCATCTCCACAGTGCTACTGAAGTTTGAGTGCCTTGAAATGTAGCATTCCCAAATTAAGAAATGGGACTGTTTGTACTGTGATTGTCAAGAGCAGATTAAGCCTTTATTCCTTCCCTTTTTTGTTTTATTTTGGTTGTGTAAATAATAGAACATTCAAAAAGCACTTTCATAAAGATCACTTTTAGAGGTTTCAGAACAATCAATAGTAGCTGCTAAAAACAGTCTGTCATTCTTTTCAGTGATCAGCTTTAAAATTTTTGATCAGAAATCCCCACAATGTAGCAAAGTGTTTCTGAAATAAGGTCAAACTAGAGGTTAATCCTTAAGAGTCAAAATGATTAACAGCAAAATGTTTGTTTGATTGAAGAATCAGCACAAAATATGCCTAGTTCCGACTCCTGACATCGGGAATGAAGTGTGGTCTTGCCAACTCTCAGCCTTTCTGTCCCTGCCCTGCTGAGTGTTGGAGAGAAGAGTCGCCTGTTTTAAGTCTTCATGCATTGAAGTGAGTCTGCAGTGCAGCAACACTGTACCAGCACGGAAAATTGCTGTTGCACTTCTGTTTTCTCATTCCCCTCCCATCTCTTTTCCCAGTATTTTTGGTTTTTTTGGAGGGTTTTTTGGAGGTTTTTTTGTAAGCTTTTTCTCTGCAAAAGGAGTCGAACCCCCTTTGGAATGCGACACATCCTGCGTAGCTGCTAAGAAACAAATGCTGCATCTCCAGGGAGCTGCTGGAGTGAAAGTTCCCTCTGAAGCTTTATCTGTGCCACAGGCACTTTGCCAAAGGTCTCCCAACGTTCATCTTCCCTATTCTTGAGATATATTCCAGCTATACAGTGCGTGCTGGATGCATCTGAAGCAGCTGCGTTGGCACAGAGATACTCTCAGAAAAAGGAAGATTAGTCAATAAAAGGGTGAGAAGACTTGTGTGGTGCTTCAGGCTGCAGACTGGGAGGCAGGCAGTAGCTTCTTCAGAATAAAAGTGAACGGACTTGGTTGCTCTGCACATATCTGACTGCCTGTGCTGTACCTAAGCTACTTCAGGCCTCAGAAGCAGTTTTGACACAGCAATGTCGTGCTCTGTCTGGGATAAGTTCCTGAGGCTCTTGGAGGGAATTCTTGGCTATCAAAGAGCACCATCTCTTCTCAGACAAGCGCTTGGTGTCTGCTGGTGAGGCTGATGGAGACAAGTGTGAAACGCAGCACAGACACTCATGGGCTGATGGAGTCTCTTTACTGACACAGGGGTCACAGAATGGCCTGGGGTGGGAGGCACAAAAAAGACCATCTCATTCCACTTTCCTGCCATGGGCAGGGACACCTTCCACTAGACCAGGTTGCTCCAAGCCCCATCCAACCTGGCCTTGGACACTCCCAGGGGTGGGGCAGCCACAGCTTCTCTGCCCAACCTGTGCCAGGGCCTGACCACCCTCACAGCCAGGAATTCCTTCCCAATATCCCATCTAACCCTGCTCTCTGTCAGTGTGAAGCCATTCCCCCTTGTCCTGTCACTTCAGGCCCTTGGAAAATAGACTCTTTCTATCCTTCTTTTAGGCTCCCCACAGTCACTGGAAGGCCACAATTAGGTGTCCCTGAAGCTTCTCTTCTCCAGGGCGAATGCTTTGGTTATGTCTGCAGAGGTCAACTTTTAGGTCAATTGGTTCTGTACCTCTTGGGTGAGAGGCAATGGTGAAGGATTTAGGGCAAGAATAAACTCTTTCTAGTTACAAAAAAAAGCTATGTACTCTGTTGCCAGTTTCAGGGGTATCATAAATGAAAATTGATTCCCAAGGGTACTGTACTGAAAAGAAATTTTAAACATCTTCACCAATGACCAGTAGAAGGGATGTGTGATGCGTAGCATCTCTATGAAATCCTCACCTACA
Organism: Serilophus lunatus; assembly: GCA_013399895.1. NCBI lineage: Eukaryota > Metazoa > Chordata > Aves > Passeriformes > Eurylaimidae > Serilophus > Serilophus lunatus. The sequence continues at coordinate 2,058,040 of VXBA01001096.1, read as the reverse complement.
AAGTATTGAGCTTTATCAGGTTGCTCAATGTCATGAAGATTAATCCAGGAAGATCTTGTAAAACTAACAGTGTCACAGGCCAAAAAGATGGCAAAGAAACTTTAGTGCAGACTCTCAGAAAGAATAACCCAAACTAGAATAACATGATTCTGAATTTATAACTGACAGATACAATTCAGGAAGGAGATCTTGGAATCTTTGGCAGTTTCCTTAAACCCTCAGATCAGTGTACAGCAGTAACCAAAAAAAAAGGCCAAGAAAATGTCAAGCAGCCTGAGAAAGTGTCTGTAAGAAGAGGACAGAGCATAATTTTTGTAGCTTGTAAGACTCTGGTGTTCCCTCATTCTGGGTGCTCCGTGCAGTTCTGATCTTCACATCTCCGTAAGAATATAGCAGAGGTAGAGAAGGAGCAAGAGGAGGGCAAATAAAATGGTAAAGATTAGAAAATTTTTTGCTACACAAAATGAGACTTGTCAGTATCTAGGAACAAGTCTGAGGGGGTAGAGTGTGGCTAAACTTTGGGAGGTCACTAAAGCAGAAGCTGGGGTGAATGAAGAGCAGCTCTTACAGTCAAATGTGGCAGTTCCTGATGAAATCAGAGGAGGGAGATGGACAAAACATCAGTTTTGGACAGAGATTAGCAAACTCATGGACAAGGTTCAAGGTAGATCCTGTCATGAACGAGCAGGAATGTTCTTCCTGGTGCCTTCAGCTAGAGCTTGTGTGTGCAGGGGGAGTGCGAGAGGAATGGCCACATTTCTGTGCCCTCCCAAGTATCATCTTCTGTGTCTCTGGTGAGCACAGTGACTGTGTTGTATTGAGTGTTGGTGTTGCACAGTGGGACATTTCTTGTTACATATGCAAAGCTATATAATTACTGAAATGCATGCAAATAGGTTAATTAGAAAAGAAATTAAAGATGCAGCACTGAGCTTAGTTCACAGTAGGTTACAGCTGGTAATTTGTGTGGGTAAAAGGCCACGGGAGCTCCTACAAGTAGAGGAGATGGGAATGTCACTGTGGCTGTGCAGGGGAAGGTGACATGATGAGGTCTGAAAAGTTATTTCCTGTCTCTCTTTTGGAGAAAAGAGGTTATGGAGGGCTAAAAAGCAAAACTAAGTCCCGTGGTTATTGTCAGTGGGATATGATGTGAACCTTGTATTGGATCCATTGGAAAAAACAATGTGGTACGTGAGCTTAGTATAATTGAGAACTTTAGTTTCTGTCAATAAGTTCAATACTGATGGCATTCAGTTATCTAAAGTAAGGAAATTGATACAGGGTCAAGGGTCTAAATGCCCAGATTTATATAATTTTCAACATGCTTGTTCATGGCTGAATATAGGACCATCACGTAAAAAACATTTTGGAATTATATAGGAAAATATTGTGACATAGTAGTCACTTTTGCATATAAATTTGCAGCACTATTTGGTAGTAGAAGTAAACTCTACTTTTTTGTATATATAAAGTACCCTTGAATTGTAACATTGTTTATGCAAACGTGAATAAAGGGACTTCATATAAACAAATCAAGATAAACCATAATTGATAAAAATAGTCTCTTCGAGTTTTCTCTGTGCACAGATAACAAAGCCCAAAACAGAATTCGACAGGATGTGTGAAATTTTGAACCTTAAAGAGAAGATGAAAAAACCTGATTACAGAATCACAGAATCAATCGGGTTGGGAAAGACCTCTGAGGTCACCATGTCCAACCTTTGCTTGTTAGTTTCTGTTCCACCCTTAATTTTGTTTTCTGCTTTTATTTTTTCTTGGTTTGCAGGTTACAATTACACCATTTTGAGTTGTAAATGAATCCAGTTTTCCCACAGAGGTTATTTAAATTTCCTTGGATATGTCTCTAGGTTAAAAGTCCACTGGCTTGCAGGTGGAGCAGTTTGGCTGTAATGAATAAAGGTTACACCAGGGAATGCTGGGATGATCCAGCTGCTAAAGGGAGGATTTTTAATGCCACTTCCATTTCTCCAGCACTGTTCACATCAAAAATTCATTATGTTACCCCTTACAGAGTTGGATACTGTGGGAGCCTCTAGTAACACTGACCTGACAGTGGTCCTGATTAAAGGCCCATTTTGGCCTTGTCTGCTCCAGCAGGTTTTGATTTGTTATTAGCAAAGAGTGGAGATGCACCAGCATTAACAATGACTGCAGTCTGTGCCAGCCAAAGGAATTTCACTGCTGTGTCATCAAACTCCCTTTTGAGTGGAGCTTTTCCAATGGAGCAGGAAGCTGTGGCTGTGGTTGGTGCCGTGGTTCCCATTGTTGTGAACAGCAGTGGAACTGTGCTCGTAGATAATAAGTAGTGCAAGAATCTGCAAAAACCTTCCTGGGCTGTGCAGTGCTGGCTCTCTTTTTTTTGTCTTCCTTCTCATTGAGAATGAATGCTCAGCACAAAGGACTGGATTTTCAATTGGTTTCGATCACTGTAGTTCTACTGAAGTCAACCAAGCTGAGCTGATTTACGCCAGGGGAGAGTCTGTCCAGAGGCTCTCAACTGATGGCATTTTAAAGCAGTGACATTTAAAATGAATCAGTGCCACTGTGATGGCACTGCTCTCCATCAAGTCAGTAGCTTCTCCTAGAAAGCCAGATTCTGATAAAACCCTTCCTGCTGAATTTTTGTTATCTGGTGAACAGCTTTTTTCTAATACAAAGTCCATTTCTCATCAAGTACTTATGTACCAGTAGCCATAGATAATAATTACCCAAAAATAGTTTGACCTTTTACGAGAACCACAGTAAACTTTTGCAACAAAATATTGATTTTAGTGTATTTGAAGAAAAAGAGTTTCAGGATCTGCCCTTAGTGGGAGAGAAATCAGAAGCACAGATCACAAAATATGCTGAGTTGGAAGGGACCCGCAGAGTCCAACTCGTGGCCCTGCACAGGACCATCCCCAGAAGTTCAGGTGCAAACATTTGTAGTCAAAACCTGTGTCCTTCAAGTGTTTTGGCTTATTGCAGTTTGAAGAAATAGTTCTAAATATGGGTTTGAAACAAAAGTTCAGCTGAGTGCAACTTAATTACTATGCTTTTTTAAACATTCCAGATTGTTGGGGTTGTGGATTCTAAACTATGAGAAGTCACTGAGTAGCCTGGCAGTGGAGGAACAAAGAAAAGGAACCTTGGGCAGAAACATGCTTGGCTTTCGTTCGCAAGTATTTCTTACTCTCATAAGAGCTCTGGGAAGAGATGCTGAAGGAGTAGATGAGCTCTATCAGATTAATCCTGAGATCTTTTCCACAACTACAAGTGAATCTGCTGATGCCACAGACATACGAGCTTGTTCTGTCTTGAATTATATTAATAAAAACATTTTTTATATTAGTAGAAATTTAGTTCTCTGCAGCACAAGACTGAAAATTTACAAACATATCAGCTGGATATCAGCTGGGCCTCCATGTCATTTCCTATAAAATAAAATTTCGGGCTTGTGGCTGAAAATCAGTTCTGATTTGCCTTCCTCCAATCCCCCTCACCCTATTCTTGATTCGTTTTGGTTTTTGGTTGTTTTGTTGTTGGTTTTGGTTTGGGTTTTTTGTGTTTTGTTTTTTTGGTTTTTTTTTTTAACTCATGCTAACAAGTCTGCCCAGTACACGTCGGTAGTTTTTCCTGCCTTTTAGCTCACAAGTTATCTTTATCTCTGCTGGTTTTGCATGGGTGCTTCTGTGTGTGTAATCAACTAATTATCTCTCATATCTTCAGTAGATAAGGCGAGGAAAAATTAAATTAGAATGAAGCAGTAACAATCCTTCTAAAGATCAAAGTATAATGATAACTACAAATTTTAACATGCAAAATTATGCAGTGTTGCCTAAACAGCATGAATCTCTTGCAGCTTTCCTGTGGTCCGATTGAGTATTTTGCAAATGTCTCCATTTTGATGTACTTCCAGTGTAAAATGCCCCAAACACTGAGTAAAGCAAGTGGAGAAATACTAGATGTGTAAGATTCATCCAATTACAGGTAACACATGATCTGAAATATTTCAATCTCCTGACGTTTCATTGCCTGAGGTTTAGTAATGCAGTTCTGTGAGTGACACTTGGAGAGAGAAGGGTTATATAGCAATTGCTGTGGGAGAAAACAGGGCTTCATAGAAAAAAACAAGTATCCTGGGATGGAATTGGTTCTTTTGGCACATGACTGAAGAAAAATCATTGCTGTACCAGTTCAAAAGTCAGAGTTTGAAAACAATGCTGCAGGACAGTGATCCAGTTTGGGTACCACCCCTATATGTGATGTTCCTCTATGTGAGACCTCCAATATTTAATCAAAGATATCTCCAATATTTTTGAGTTTCAAGAAGTTTTGTCACCTTTACATATTTCTAAACATTGCTTATGGCCAGCCAAGAATTTGTCCTCAATTCTGCTCTTCCAGAGGAAGCCATTCCAATCCAGGTCATGTACCAGAGATGCAGCAGCTTTGTTACACCAGTCTGAAGTGTCTGTGAGCATTATTAAAGCTGATAAAGTCCTTGGCTTGCCTTTTAAGGGAAATTGAGCCCAACTCAGGCGTGATTAATCATCAGCACAGCACTGACATCATATATGGCCAAGTATCACATGATACCTCCAAGGCTGATCCAAATGTTTCTCCTGTGTCCAAGAGATAAAGATTCTGGAAAGACACAGATCTAAAAGACATGAGGAGATTGCTCCTGATCTCTTTGGTCTATGGGAGAAAAGGACCACCCTTTTTTTTCCCTGGACTGTTGTATACTTTTGTTTCTGGTCAAATGCATTTTACAGCAATATAAACTTTAGGACTTAAACAAATATACAAAGGAGGACAGGATTGCTGTAGGAAAGGACAAAAGATGGTCTGGGGCACTACAAATCTCCAGCCCTTTAGAGGGTCCTTTCCAGAGTGTTTCTTTTAAAACATTCACTTGAAATTCTGCAGGAGAGATATTGTTCTCTGTGTTGCCTAGTGATGCTTTTCCCATGAATATATGAAAATCAAAATAAAGCACGTTTTTGATATTGGGAAATGAGATTCTTGGTGGAGATCCTTTTTTCCCTAATATATATATATATATATATATATATGTCGATATATACACATCTTGCATACAGTGACAGCTATGACATTGTTCCATGCAATGTGTTTGCATTTATTCTGCAATACGACCTACAAGCAAAGGAGCTGGACAATTTGCCAGATCATTACAGGAATTGTTGTTGAATTATGCACAGCATCATATAGATACTGAATAAACAGCAGGGATTTGCCTGCAGAAGTTTAGTCCAAGTGCATAATAAGATATCTTCTCTTGTACAACAACTACTGGGCATTCCCTCATTTATTTTGTAACTCTTGTAGGTGGAGGAGTTTGTACAATGGACTGGAATGCTGTTCAACAAAATATTCTCTCAGAAGCTCCTACTCTGAGGCAGTTATTGTACAGACTGATTTTTACCTTAATGTTAGGGTGCTTCTTCTTGCCCCTTTCTCCGTTTGCATGAAGGTTTCCCTTTTATAAAACTAAAGATGAAATTAAAATCATGATAACCTTTTGGAGGAAAGGTAACAAAAGCTCTTTTCTGAAAGATGATGTCACAGAAAAATCAGTAAGGGAGCACTTATTTGATTGAATGAGGAGATTTACAGCTGTCACTGTTTGAGTCCCGGCTGCTCCAAAGTGCTGCCCTTTCTGAAAAAGGGTTTATGAGAAAGATGGAGAGGGACTTTTCACAAGGGCATGTTGGTGGGCAGGGTTAGTTGGGATATTGGGAAGAAATTCTTGGCTGTGAGGGTGGACAGGTCTGGCATAGGTTGCCCAGAGAAGCTGTGGCTGCCCCATGTCTGGAAGTGTCCAAGGCCAGGTTGGACAGGGCTTGGAGTAACTTGGCATAATGGAAGGTGTCCCTGCCCATGGCAGGGGGTGGGATGACATAAACTGTAATTTTCCTTCCAATCCAAACCACTCTATGATCCCGTGGCATCTTTGGACTGTACAGAGTGTGCATAGAGATAAAAATATGAGATGAACGTAGCTGGGTAAAACAGACTTCTTTGCTTCTTCAGTGCTCTTGGACCTTGTAAATGCAACCACCACTGAAAGGTGTGTCTAATCAGTGTTGTAGCTCAGACCAGAAGTTTGATTTTGGAGAATTCATCAGAGTGTGGCTCACGCACCAGAGTGGTCTGTGTGTCAAAGTTGGATACTTGGCACCAACTGATTCATTTACTTGAGACATTTGCTGCTTTGGAGTCATCCTGCATCCTTCTGTAGTCAGGGATTTCAGGGGGCTTTTGAGTTGGCTTTGTCTGCTCATACCTGAAAATTGTAGGTAACTGTAAGAGTTGTCTTGCAATTCAATTTTCCATAGCTATAAACCCATCTAAAGAAAAATAGTAGTGTTCAGAGGAGCACAGGTCAGTTCAGAGACAAGCTTTAACTTTTTTTTCTTACTTATTCAGAGCTTGGAAAGTCTTTGACATTGCTGTCTGTTGCTTGAAGCATCATGTTCTTTGATCTTTATGTTGTCTCATCTTTATCCTCTCTGTTACAATTTCTCTTGCTTTTATAGTGTCTGTATTTTTCCTTATGATAAGTTTTGTAGCATTATAAAATGTCTTCAAGAATTACTTTATTGTTTCAAGCCCTCAAGACATTTGTCTTTATTCCACAATCTGTTATTACCTTCAGTATTATCCTACCTCCTCTCCTGTCTCCTTTACAATCTCTGGTGTTGCTCTTTGTATTTCTACATTGTGGCTCCTGTCTCACTCACACTGACAAATTAATTTTCAGTCCTTTCCTGTTTATTTTTTTTCTTATTCTATACTTTTTTTGCCTGCTTCATCCTACAGTTCTCAGGCTAAAACATGGAAAACAGAAGTCAACTTCTCTGTAAAGTAATCAGATTATTCCTCCAACCTCTGATGGACTTTTCCCAGTACCAGGAACAGCTTTTTTAGAAATTCCACAAATTTTTCTCCACTGTCTTGCAGAATGATCATCTATTAAATAAGATCAAAGTTTTGGCTTTTTTCAAAGGGTTGGACTGGCTGGGAGGGGTTAACACACAAAGCGATTCAGCACTGGTTTAATGAGCACAAATTGAAACCAACAACGGTGCTTTTGTGGGGGAAATGCCGAGTGTGGCCCCTGTGTGTTTTTCACACAGCATCCTCCCATGAGTTGGGAAATAATCCAGGGATATTGTGTGTCAAGGTATATTTGGTGATGGGGGAAAGAAAGGCAGTCTCTGTCTGCAGCAGAAGTGGTGCTGTGTGCCTGTGTCTGGATTTGTATGGAGAGCAGGAGGTTCACTTTCGCAAGACAATTGCAAACAGGCTCTGAAGGAATATTGTTTCACTCAACTAATAAAGGAATGCAGTGCTGTTTGTGCTGGTACCAACAGTAATCAGTTTTACTTGTTTGTGGGGAGCAGATTTGTTTCAAGACCTGTCAGTAATACTCAAAATATTGGTTAACATATGGGAATGGTGAACTAGAGCCTGGATTTATTATAGAGATGAACTAATAGGCTCCTAGATTTTAAGAGTTCAGTATTTTTTTTTCCTGCCTATCCCTTTTCAAATGTGTATGACATCAGTATGCTGGGAATGCACTGAGTGGATTTAAATCTTTATTTAGCTGGATCTTCTGGTTTGTTCAGGGAATTCTACAATGAAATATGTTGAATTTTTTCCATTAGTGCTGTGCAGATTGAAACACAGATGCTAGCTGTATACTGGGATCTAAATCTCTATCAGATGCTCTAATCTGGCTCTGTGCTTCACATAGACTTTCAAAAAACCCTTTAGCACTTACATTCTGATAGGGCAGCTTTAAGACTTGTTAAATAGGTTACAAAGCTCATGTACCCAGTTCTCACTTTTTTCAGATTAAAACAGTAACAACACCAGGGGAAAACAGCCACAGTTGTGTGCTGAAGAGGGAGCAAGGAAGAAAGGTTTGAGATGGTGATAACCAGTGTGGTGGAAAAATCACAGCTATATCCTTAATTCAGCAAATAGCACTGCAGTTTTTCTGCACCACTGATATTGCAACTGTTACTTGACAAATCCCTTTATGCTCTATATTGAAAACAGATTCATAAATATGGTTCTTCAATGGGGAATTCAATAGATTTCTTATAATTCACACTAAGTCACTAAAATATATTTGAGAGGTGTATACCAAGAATATTACTGCTGTGGTGTAAATCTGCTATGCCTTTTGGTGAAACCTCTGGTATCTTCAGAAAGGAAAATCAAAATAAATGTTAGTAGCAAAAACAAACTGTAGAATAGCATCAGGTTTATAATTTATGCTATTGCCATTTATACAGATCTGACAGTGTGATCATTTTGGATGAGTATTTTATTAAGCATGAGAGCCTGAATATACTGTTCATTTATATTTAGGAACCGATTTGATGGATTTTAAAAATAGACACAGTTAATATTCTGAAATAACAAAGAATATGTAGAGTTCAAGGTGTTCTGAACTGCAATTCAAAGAAGTTGCCTCTGAAAATTAGAGAGGATCAATGTGTGCATGTACTTTGTTATGTTAATGGATGCTTATAGCAGTACCACAAATTATTGGATGTCTAGGAGGCTCTTGGGATGGCTCTGAGTATTTTCGATGCTCTTCATCAATCTGTTCAGTTATTCCTCTCAGTTTCTGAGGGCAGCTTTCAATGCTGCAAATTAGATATTCTATTTGAAAGGAATTATGTGTTTAAAAAGATAAAGACAAACCCAAAGTCTTTTGGCTCTGATTTAAGATTAGTTTTCTCTTTCTTTGCATTCCATCCTTGTCATTATTCCAACCTCCATCTGGGAATGATGGTACAGATTTCTCAGCTTGGGTTACTCCTTATTCTCATTCAGATGATGTATGGATTGAACAGTGCTTTTATCTTTGAGTCACTCTTGCTATACACTCACATTTACACAAAAAACCGAGATTAATTCATCCAGCACAGGAATTGTGGTATTTAAAGGCACCATGCACCTCGATGATACACTCTGATAAATGGTCATTTCAATTAAATGTCAGCTCAGAATTTTGTTCTTTGGCATTGGTTGAACACTTTTCATATCTGTTGCATGTTTAGACAAAGAAAGGAAGAGTGAGAAGAACATGAGATGTCCAATGATACATGGCAGTGGTTTTACCAACTTTCATTTTGGGCCAGAGACAGGGATGGCACATATTGCTGTCTTGACAGATTGTATTATTAGGTCACCTTGCAGAAAAGTAATTTAACTTGTTAATTAGTTGTGAGATATTTCAATTATCCTGGTGTATAGGAGCCCGGAGCCTGCCTGTTAACATGCCTCCACATTAGTTATTGTAACTTGATTTACCTAAAAGCAAGACAGACTTTTAGATGGTTTGAGGCATTGTCGTAAAGGATTAATTTGATTTGTAATTGGTCTCTTCCTAATGAAGAGCAGAAGAAGGAGGAGCACAAGGCAACATCTGTGAGCCCTCAGCCCTGATTTCCATGCCAGGGATGATTTCCATTCCTTTGAGACACAGCAGTGACAAGTGCTGGGCTGATCCCCCAGCGTGGGCAGCAGGGCAGGGGGGTATTCTGCCCCTCTGCCCCCTCAGGTGAGACCCCACCTGCAGAGCTGCTCCAGCCCTGGGGAACAGCACAGGGAGGACATGGAGCTGCTGGAGAGAGTCCAGAGGAGGAACCAAGGTGATCAGAGGGATGGAGCAGCTCTGCTGGGAGGAAAGGCTGGGAGAGCTGGGATTGTTCAGCCTGGAGAAGAGATGGCTCTTGGGGGACCTCATTGTGGCCTTCCAGGACCTGAAGGGAGCCTGCAAGAAAGATGGAGAGAAAGTATTTCCATGGGTCTGGAGTGACAGGACAAGGGGAAATGGCTTCCCACTGACAGAGAGTGTGTTTAGATCAGATTTTAGGAAGGAACTGTTGGCTGTGAGGGTGGGGAGGCCCTGGCACAGGGTGCCCAGGGAAGCTGTGGCTGCCCCATCCCTGGAAGTGTCCAAGGCCAGGTTGGAGCCACCTGGGATACTGGGAGGTGTTCCTGCCCATGGCAGGGGGTGGAATGAGATGGCTTTTAAGGTTCTTTCCAACCCAAACCATTTGATGATTCTCAGTTTCTGACAGATCTATTTGTAGCTATAATTTAATTGGTTTCACATGAATGTAGAATTAACTGCTTCAGTCTTCTCACAAGCACATGCTGCCTGGAGAGAGACACACTGATACTCTTCCATGAATGGCCTTCCAGCAGCTCAAGGATTATTTAAACTAGAGATGTACTGTGTGTATGCTTCATCCTGGTAAAGGCTGTTAAACCATGATCACTCAGGTCTGCATCATATTTATTCCAAATGTTCAGCAGTTCTGCTCATTATGGGGACAGGCTGCTTTCCCAAATGTCTGTAAGCATGGCTATAAATATCCTGTATGTTATATACAGGCTCAGAAGAAGAGGTGTCTGTGTGCTCCTCTCTGCTGAATAGGAAGGAATGTGAAAAAGCAAGATCAGTTTGAAGAAAGGAAACAATGAACATAAAATCAGGGTAGGCTTACGACTGAATTAAGGATTTGGAGAAGTTAAAGGGGAATGGGAAGAAGCAGTGGCAGAACCAGTCTGGATTATCAAAAAAGGTCAGCAGTGTAATGTGGTAACCTGTGCCTTTCCCTCTCCAGAAAATGAGATTAAAGAGTCCTGTCACAACTCTGTATGATAACACTGTACAGCAGGATGGAACTGGGCAGGGGCGCCCAAGTCCTTATGAGTTCTGAATAAAACAGCAGAATTCTATCACTGCCAATTTCCAAGAGTCTCTGAAGACACTTATTTCATCTGTATGTCCTTGGTATGCTCTTAAGGGACACAGCATGTTATGCTGAAATAGGTAAGAAGGCAGCTGGTATCTCATATAAGAAAGCAGTTCAACCCCTTCAAATAAAGTACTATTTTACTAGTGCTAAAATAATGGGTGCTACTTTTTCTTTTCTCCTTCTGAAGTTTGGACGATAGATTATCTTCTTCTGGTTTAATTATTCAGTTTTATTAACTATTTTGCAGACTACCATTCCATTCTAAGAAATCTTCAGTAAAAGGAAACTCCTGCTTGTCATAAAGATTTAGTTCCTGGGAAAGATGTGTTAAAAAGCTGAAATGGAGTGGAGTGTTTATTTCTAAAAATCAAAGTGTGAAGGGAGGCTTTCAATTACTCAGGATATGGGAAGGGTGCTTTTGAAGAGGAATCCATATGACAAAGGGATTTCTAGAACTATTTTGAGAAAGATATGTAACAGGATGTCTGGACAGTCACTGAACTTTAAAAGATGCGATATGCTTAATCTTTTATAAGTAATATTTGAGAGGGGGAGAAATATAAAAGAGCAAGTCTAGCATATGGTTGGCTGGTTGGCACTTCTTACTGCAAGGCAGTTTTTACTGAATGTTCCTTACTGCCAGACTGCAAAATCCTAGAGTGAGGACTTTCTTAGAGCCTTTGAGAGCTCTATNAAAAAAAAAAAAAAAGGAAAACCAGCAAACTTCCTTATTTTCACACAGCAGTTAGAACTGATCAGTCTCTGGCAGGAAATGGTGCTGAATTTATTGTGCCATTGGCTGTGCCATTCTTGCTTTGCCTGGACCTGATCCAAACTATACTGAGGTCAAGGAGATACCTTTTCCCAGGACACACCTTTTTCCAGGGCACTACTTCTCATCTGAGTTTGCCAGAAGCTCAGTCTTGTCCTCTCAGTTGTAGAGGGCCCACACTTGTTGCTCTGCCTGTGTGAAACTCTCCTGAACATGGGAAATGTGAAATTTCCATGATGGTAAATCAGACAGGGAGGAATTCTTCATACTCTTGGTATTCCTTTGGTTCCCCCTGCTTCAGGGTGAGCTGAAGGTAAGTCATGTCTGAAGGTATCTATTGTCAATAATGTGACCATCTATCTGACTGTGTGACCCTATATCTGAATTAATGCAATTCAGAATCTCTCCAGGGGTTAGTTTGGTTTTTATTCTTCCCAGTTATATTAACATACTTTAAGATGTAGTTTATACCATAGTTTACATCATATTTAGCAGGGTTTTTTGTTCAAAAAATGCTAAGTAAAGACCATTAGGTACCTTGGGTCTTCCACGGTTGAGAACAATTATGAAAGGAAAAAAAAATAAAAAGACAGTTTCACTGTAGCTACTTCATTAAGATGAGGAACCTTGTTGGGTCAGAATTCTGAGCAGTAGACACAGAACATATATGACCTTAGCAGCAGCAAGCATTAAAGTGATGTCTCATTAAAGCAGTATTTGTTAAATCATCTAACCCAGCTGTTAACATTTTCTTAGCATAAGGAATGGAACACAATGCCTTTGTTCTCCTTATAGAAAATATTTCTAAAGGAGATATTCTGATCTTGCTGTCTTTTAAATTAATTTGTATCCAGCTCAGACTATACCTTGACCATGTTCTTGACATCAAATTTTATATTAAACTGGGCACAGCTTCATTTTAGTTCAGTAGTAAAAAGTGTGAGTGCTTATTCCTTTTGCGAGTCTCACAGATGTAGTCACATTGTACTGCAAAAACTATTAACAGTTCCTTTTTTCTCTCTGAAATATACACAGGCAATCTCACACATCTCTGACTTGCTTTTTCTGACATCCTTCGGTCAGTTTAAGAGTAAAATTAAAAATCTGTGATTCTGAAAGAATTTTTTAATTGAGAAACAAGTGACTCTGAAGATAAATGCAATTTTCCAAGAAGTGAAATGCCCAAGTTTATCTAATCTGTTGAAGTCTTGAATAAAAAGGGTATGTTCTGTTTTGTTCAGGCAATCTCTTTTTCCTTTATATGTAATTAATAGTTTTAAACATTCCTCTGGCTCATCTATAGCTCATCTATATATTTTTGGTGACCTACACATAAGCATTCAGTTGATGTCAGTATGGGTTTGATGTAGACAAGCTGTGAAGAACTGTGTGTCCAACACAACACAGCTAAAATAAGGAAGTAAATATGATTAAGAATCTCAGAATTGAACCTGGAAAAGCACAAATGTGTATTCCTGTTGTTATTCTTGAACAGTCACTCAGGAGTTCCCATTTTAAGCATAGGAGTGCTGTCTTTGAAAATTATCCACCTTAAATCACACATCTCCTAGTTCCAGATCTGCAGTTTTTGAAAAAAAAAAAAAAATTAAAAAACTATTGCAAAAAAAAAAAAAAAGTGCAGAGGTCAAATAGTTCTCCAGGTCTTTTGAAGACTGAGAACAAAGAAAAACTCTAAAAATGTTGTTTATTCCATGAGAACACATCTCTTTTTTCACTATTCAAACATACCTCTCTTTCCTACAGCAAAATGTGCTGTCACAAGCCAAAAGCAAAAAAAAGAAAAATACTGAAATTTTTTTTTTTGAGGGATCTTTGCAACTAAAACAACCCTTTTTGGGGATAACAAAACCAGAAAGATACATTGCACTGTGTGGAAGAAATGTTGTCCTGTATTCTTGAGTGCCTAAAACTAGCCTGGTATCATTTGTACTAATCACATTATCATGTCTGTCTGGAAGAGATGAATGGCTCAATGCAAGGAATTAAACCAGTGATAAATTAATTTGGATTTTTTTTTCTTTTCCTGACTCAGAGAAGTTTTGCTGTCACTGTTTGCGAGCAGAAGTGATGGTGGGAACAAAACAATGGCTTTCAAGTAAGGACTCTTTCCCCTGGTTCTGCAGTTCTTAAGTTTGTTTGGGCTGTAGCAGAACTAACAGATAGAAGAGGTGCAGGAATGAGATGAAATGCACGGGAGAGCTGCTCTCCTAGGTAGATGAGTTGTGGATTCTTCCATCTTCCTACAGACACAGGGACCTATTCTGGATTTTGGATTGGAAAATCACAGAATCAGCTGAGTTGGAAATGACCCCCAAGGACCATCCATCCAAGCCCTGGCCCTGCACAGGCCCATCCCCAAGAGTCCCCCCTGTCCCCAGAGGATCATCCCACCCCTCCTGCAGCTCTGGCAGCCTTGGGGCTGTGCCCACTGCCCTGGGGAGCCTGGGCAGTGCCCAACCCCCCTCTGGGCAAAGGAGAGCCTTGGCCTGAGATCCCCCCTGCCCCTGCCCTGACACAGCTCCAGCCCATTCCCTGGGCTCCTGGCCCTGGGCCCCACAGAGCAGAGCTCAGGCCCTGCCCCTCCTCTGCCCCTGCCCAGCAAGTTGTCCCTGCCAGGAGCTCTCCCCTCAGTCTCCTCTTCTCCCCCTGAACACACCAAGGGCCCTCAGCCAATACTTATGTGGCTTCTCCTCTTTCCTTCTCTAACTGAAGGAATCTCTTCCTTGTTTTCTATTTAAGACTTGTGAGTATATTTTTAATTTTTTTTTATTTTTTTTTTTTTCAAGAGCAATTGCTGTGTCTTTGCTGCAGGCGCTTAAGAGCCAGTTAGGAGACCTCCCCTGCAAGAAGTGTTCTTATTTTCTCAAGTTATCTATTAAATAGGAAATACTCAGGTAAATGACTAAACTTCAAAAAAGATAATTATCACTAATCATTATGTAAGGCAGCCTTATTAGGAATTCATAAACTCAGAATAAACCTGCTCTGGTGACAACCCAAATTTTTCAATCTAACCAGTTCTGTGAGTGACAGTGAGTTGAATTATTTACTGAGATTTAAAATTGCTTTCACCTCAAATATTGCATCTGATTTTGTAACTAATTTAGCATTAGGTACTCTTACCAAACAACTTATCACCCAGCATTATTTTATCAATGTCATGTCATATTACAACAAAGATAAAAATAAACCAAGTCTGTTTTGTTTTGTGTTTAGAAAGTTTTAAAAACAAATACATGAATACATATGTCCTTGCAGGAAAGGAATAACACAAGATCCTTGCCAGACGTGCTGGTATTGTTTTTCATTAGAGATGATCTCTGAGAGGAGTGAGCTGCTGGTAGCTGGTCCCGAGGCACATCCTGCATTCTCTGTGTGCTTCCCAGAGCTGGGTGAGCTCGGCGGCAGCAGTGCTCTGATGGCTGGGATGGAGCTGTAATGAACATCCCCATGCTGCCAGCCCTTGGCCATTGCATGCAGTGCCCCTTATCTTCAAGGGAGAGGGATTATATTTGATGGTGGGGCTGCGTGTGTGAGACAGAATATAAAGCAGCCATTAGAAGGAGCAGAGTCCCAGCCTGACTTAAAATATGTATGTCTGACAGAGAGCTCTCCTCAAGAAACAAGATTCTAATTTTAAAGAAGCTGCTAAGATAACCATGAGGCTGGTGGCTGCAAAACGTTGCTGCATTGCCAGGGGGATGGTTCAGATGGACAGAGGCTCTGCTGCTGTCTCTTCAAGGGCTGTGTTTGGCCCCATGAAGGCTCTTTCTCTGCACGTCTCTGCACTCTCTTGCTTGTCTGTCAGTTTGGATGCCTGAGGGTGCACCTTGTTGTAGGTTTTTGTTGATTTTCCTGTTGGGAAGTTGCCAGAGGTAATAGTGGCAGAATCTGACTTCTAGTGTTATCTATATGCTGATAACGCAATTAAAAAATCCTTTAGGCTGGAAACACCCTCCGGGATCATCGAGTCCAAGCTGTGCCTGATCCCCACCTTGTCCCTGAGTGCCACCTCCAGTCCTTCCTTGGACACCTCCAGGGATGGGGACTCCAAACCTCCCCGGGCAGCCCCTTCCAAGGCCTGACCACTCTTTCCACAGAGAAATTCCTCCTGATGTCCAATCCAAATCTGTCCTGGTGCAGCTTTGGACTAAGGAAAAAACATTAAGCACTTCTTTTTTTCTTTTCCGTTCATTTGAAGCACATTAGATCAAAACATTAATGTGTTGTAGATACTGTTGCTGTCAGAGACTGGATGTCATCAGGCACTAGAAGAAAACAGAAACATTTTTGTCGTTTCAGCAAGGGAGCTGTTTTATTGCTGATAATCCAGGAACAGTCCAGATTGGATATTTCCAGTTGTAATCAAAACCTCACCATGAACTTTGAACGTGTCTTGATGATGTTTCGGTTTTATACTTAGAGTGCTGTAAATATTTGTGGCACACACATGCTGAATGATGAGCTGGACTTAAAATAACCAAAGCTCAGAATACGAGAACTATAAATCTCAAAGAGTTAAGAAAAAAGAGATAAATTTACAGGAATTACTATGATGGCTGAACAAGAGACCATCTAGAAGGACGTTCTCTTTGAACACAGAGCTTAACAATGGTTTCAGTTTATTCTAAGTCCAGTGTTCTTTTAACAAATCTAGAAGCACAACTTGCACTTAATTTAAACAGCACTCCCTGCCAAAAAAAAGACTAAGCCCAAAAAACCATGGCAAAACTTTGACTATATATGTGTTATACAGATGAGAGACAAGGTTTGTTTTGGTTTGTTTTTTACTTTTGGTGCCCTAAATCAGCTGCCAGGTTGAGCCTCTGTACTGTTGGTATCTTAACTATGTGCTGTTCAGATCTACAGTCCCCCAGTGGACTATAGACTAGTGGAGTTATTTGGACTGTAAAACTTCTCTAAGGCATTTTGAGTTTTCTAATTATCATACATTTTATAGTGGGAATTTCAGAATCTCATTATCTGCTACTAGCTAAATCTATCCAGATAATAAAATTTGGTGTTGTTTTCTCCTCTTTTCCCATTCATAATTTTAGCTATTTTTCTTCCTTTCCTGAGGTGTAAATATAAAATGTGTATCTACTACTTGCTTGTATCCTTCAGGTTGCTGCAATATTCAGACATTTTCCCAATACCTGTGAAATATTCAAATCCAGGCTTGTATTTTTAAAATATGGAAACAAACTCATAACTCCAACCCCCTTTGAATCCCTTCCCAACTTCCAGTGCATGATGACAGTGTAAAGGCTGCATCCAGCTGTGGGTCTCATTTGCACTCACAATTGTTTCCACTGCCCAACAAGAAGCTGGAAACTGCACAAGCAGGTGAATGTAATTAGTTGTTTGCATTCATAATAATCTCATTTGCATATGCAGTGATGGCAGCTCTGCATTCTAATTACTTTTAAAATATCTGGTGAAATGCACAGGCAGGACTTTTGTGTGTTGTGGTGATAACACAGCTCTAGGGAGCTGCTTGGTGCTCACTCTTTGCAGGGACTGCTCTGCTGGGCCAGGATGATCCAGAAAAACGTGGCACCAGTGGGAGGAAGTGGGATCTCTTTTGAGGAAGAATTTTTTTCCTTGTTGAGCCTCTGAGGTCTTTCCATTTGTCACAGGGATGTGCCTGTGCTGAGCAGCAGCTCAGAGGCACTGCCTGACAGAGCCCTGATAATCTACTTGCTAGTTCTTGGCACACCTAGAACGTGCGCTCCTCTCTAGGTACCCCAAAAACACATTCACAGCACAGGCTTCTCTCCAGCCTGCTGTGCATCTAATCAAGGGGCCATATTTGCCAAATATTGAATATAGAATTGAAATTCCTGCTCATTTTCATGTGTTGTCAGTGTCTAAAACTTCATCAGTTTCTGTTAGAGGGAAATAATCCAAAATCTAGGTCAAGTTCATTCTCCAGAAGTCTCTCAAGTATTGTTTTTGTACAGGTTGAAATGATATTCAGGCTCTTCTGCATTAGTAAAATAGCATGATTAATGGGAATTTAAAATGCAAAATAGCATCTTCACTAAACTTTTCAGGTCTTTCTCTGCATATCATTGTCTGGAATCCCAAATCTTGCAGATAAAGTATAATACAGCTCAGAGATTGTAAATCAGTCAAGGGAAGGTGATCATTAAATACATTAAAATGCATGAAAATTACCTAAATGGAAACCATTAGATTAAATGAAGCAGCTACAGTATAATATCCTGATGACTCTAGAAACTTTATTTAGATCATAACTGTACTGATGTTGTGCAAATCCTATGATTAAAGAGAACGTAACATATCTCTCCCTCTGCCTCCCTTTCTTTAAGAATTTGCAATTTCAATTCCTCCACGGCTTAATAAACAGTTACCTCAATAAAGGCACTTCCCAACATTCTGCACCAATCTGCATTTTGATGGGATACGGCGTGAAACCTTATCTCAGTGTGGCATGTTTGCAGAAATAACAACGTTTAAATAATGACTGAAACGAAGCATAAAAATCTTTTCCAGCTGCAATGGACAGAGTGAGGAATCTTAAGCCTCAGGTCCCGTTACTACTTTGGGGTTCCTTTTCTGGAGCTGACATTCGTTCATCATTCCACAGCCCTGTTCCCAGACCCTGTGCACAGTTGGAATTCATTCTCTGTTTTATGTTTCTTTATCGTTCCACCGAGTGGCAGGTTTTGGTCCTAACGCTGGGCTGCTTTTTGAAGTTTCATTAAAAATATGTATCTCTGTGTTTCTGTTGAGACCGCCCAGTGAATTATCCTTTTCCTTCTCACCTCAGTGGCATCACATTTGCTGGATAATTTCTGGATTGTGAATGTCCTCGTGCTTCTTATGCAGCCCATATATTGTATATGGCACAATTTTGTCAGGGAATCAAAAGGTCAAGTTTCCTGCACAAAACACTTGATCTTTCTTTTTTATTTTAATGGATTGTTTCATTTGGGACTTTTCAGTCATGTACACCCTGATACTACCGAAAACAGAATTTCAATTTTTGATGTTTCACTTTCCAAGAGATGCAGGTGGCCATCACTGTACAGTAATTTAGCATTCCTTCAGACTCCTGAGCTGCTCTCTCACACACCCCTGCTCTATCTGCATGCATGCAGGCACTGTAGTAGAGCTTTTAGGGAATTAGGATGCAACAACAGCATGCAGTAATAGCTTCCTAATGGAGTAACTAATGGCTATTATTCCATAGCTCATCAGAATTCAGAAGGCTAATTCTGATTATTAAAATAATTAAATAACAAAGACCGGCCTTTTACCAATATTTAGAATTTCTCATTATTATGACACTATTTGTAAAGGACAAGTGTTTAAAAAACAAAATTTGCTGATTGACAAGTGTGATGTGAGTCCATTAACATCTGGAGTTATTGTGCCCTGACAGCAGGGTGCAGTTGGAGAAGGAAAATGGAGAGGGAGGAGGAAGATTAGAGATCAGTGGCCCAGGGGTGCTTTTAGTTGCAGTGGAGTAAATTGACTGCAAACTTGCAATTCCAGTTGACGTCAGTGGAAGCTGCCAGTGTCTAAGAAGTTCTCATCAGCTTAGCAGTGTTCATCTGAAGACAAAATTAGAAATGTATTCCACACGGTGCCACTGCACGATCTGTGCTTGACTGAGAGGGGAAGGGGTTGTGAGGAATTCAGGTAGAGTTCAGAGATTTAAGCCTTTTACAGTAACTGAAAGGGAATAGCCAAGAGGACTTAGTGCTACTGAGGCACAAGAAAAAAAAGAGACTCTGTAAAGAAAAGCTTTAGCCAAACTCCCTTCATATGGCGCCACAGAATTAGGATTGTCTGCTTTGATTAGGAATTAATAGATCTTTTATGAAGAAAGCTGAGAATCGTGGCTGTTTGCTGAGCTACAGGTGAGCTCAGAGAATGTCATTAGCAAAAGACAAAAGCTTTTTTTCCCCTGACAGTCTGCAGGCAAAAAAGTTGGAATGTGTTCAAGTCTGCAGTGAGCTGTTGAAGTACCTGGTAGGTTTTTCCCTATCGTGTGATTCGGGTGCAGCTTTAGGGGCAGTGGAGGTGTGGGTGAGGTGGCAGAGCTCACACAGGGATTTCCCTGCCTGTGTGCTGGGCCCGTTTTCCACAGCTCACTGCTGGGCTGTTCCTGCAGCAATCCCAGGATCTGTGAGGAAATGTGAGATGAGTCCATTGCTTTAGTTATTAACAGCATGCCGGGAAGTTTTCATTGAAAGAATAACAACTCTAATAATGGCACTGTGCATCCCTGATCCTTTTGGACTCATGGCAGTGTGTTCCCAGTGGGAGCTGCTTCAGGAAACACACAATAAACTATGCTCTTCCAGCAGGACCCTGTGAAGGACTGTGGGGTTCAACACACAGCCGATTATTAGGGAATCTGCTTTAATATCCACACACTGATTTAGGCCTTGATTTCATCCCTTTTCAGGCTCCTCCCCAATAGTGGAGCAAATTTTTTTGTGAACAATCATACACACTTTTCACTCAGAAAACCAGCTGTTTATGAAGTTTGGTGTTTTTAATCACAGCTGAACTTCCAGCTGTTTCTATTAGCATATAAAGACTGTGCAGCAGCACCACGGATTTGCTTATCCCCTCCCAGCCCCACTTAGGCAAAAGGAATGTCTTGTCTGTACAGCAAGCATTACTAATAATTTTTTGTTCATACTTTAGAATCACATCCATTAAAAATTATGCTTATTTTTAACATTTTCTTCCTTTGCTGACAGGGAGAACAGTCCCTGTTGTAGCTGTTGGGGCACTGCAAGTCCTTCCCTGCCCCACACAGCCCCCGGCATGGGGAATCCCTGGACCCGCTCCTCACCTGGATATTCCTGGCTCACCTTGACCTCAACAAGTCAACTCCTTTTTTTTCTTGACCCGCTCAGGCTGCCAGTGGGGCTGTTGGCACTACAAGGCTTCTGGTACAAGAGCTGCTGGATGCACAAAGGGAAGGGGAAGGATAGTGCTTTGATGTTTGTGGTCTGTGGGAGAACAGAGGCAGCAGATCTGCTTGTTTCACAGAAATGCAAGTATTCCATCATTTCCACAGGGGTTAATGCATACAGAGACAAGTAGAAGTTTCCTCAGTAGAAAGAAATATATAAACAAAGCTGAAGGCAGAAATTGCTGCTGCATTGGTTAAAAGGAGCTCAGAGATGATACAAAGGCAGATAAACTTTAATAGTAGAGTCACAAGGTCTGGACAGCATTTTGCTGACAGTGCATAAGTTCAATGAGTCTCAGAAGAGCAACTTTTAGGAAACTTGTCAAGGAAGTTAAAACTTGCATAGGCAGCTTCTATTATATCTCATCTGATTATTCCAATTAAGGTTTGATCAAAAAGTTCAGAAGCTCAATATTTTCTTTCCTATGGTTGGGAGAAACAAATTGGAATGCTGGCTGTTCAGGCTGTAATTTGGCTACTTAAGGAGCAGGCTCTGATATGCTGGATTCTTTTCAGTCTTTGGGAAGACAGTGACTGGGAAACAGGGGATTGGGTTTTCTTGTCCCCTTTTAATTTTCTAACAGCTGAAGTGGGAAAACTGGCAGTAATGTGATGGCAGTCACAGTGCAATTAATTTCTCATTGTGCTATATTTTAGGCTTATATTGCAAGTATGTAAAGCATTGCCACTAATTTGATTACTGCTGCAAAAAGGCAAAAATCCCAGTGCAAGGAGAAGGGGCCAGAGTTGGCCTGGGTATGGTTCTGGAACAGAGCCACCAGCTCTTGGCCCTTTGCAGGGATCAGGTACTCAGCATCCCACCTTCCCAGGCTGGACACAGATCCCAAATGGCTGGCTGGTTTAGCCTTGTCTTACAATGCATAATGCACATTATAGAGAGTATATTTGTGTTCTGAAAGGTTTTTATGTAGTTGATTTTTGGATCCTTACTGCAATGCCCTGGCTCCTCTCTTACTTCCAAATGCCACAACAGCAGCTCCTGATTCATGTGGTGTCTTACACACTCTATATTCTCAGTGCATTGTTGAAGGATTTTTACTTAATATATCAATTTTTAGTCACAGTTGTGTAATTATATATCACATCCACAGAGCTTGGAGAGAGAGTGTATTCTGAATACACACTAAATAGTGAAAAATCAACATAAACAGAAAACTGTTGAGTTTACTGCAGTTTGGCAGAGCTCATTCTCAAATCTTTAAAAATCCACATGCCCTTTTAACAACTGCAGGCCATTTGTCAAGCAAAAAGTCTACCTATGTAGATTCAGTGTACATCTGTTTCATTTAGGTGCTGATGTTGCATTGGGAGCTGACAAATAAATAAATAATAACCAGGAGAAAAGATTTCTGTAGGTTATACAGACAAATGTAGGAATGGTCCTGAGTTGATGCTGTCATGTCTAGAACCTCCTCTATCACAGTGAGGAGTTTCATGCCAACACAAACCCTCCCAGTCATAAATCATTAGGAGGAGGAGAACATAAAACATGTAGGAACAAACACTTATATCTCAGATACAACCACCTGAACGAGCAGCACCATTTCCAACTATAAGAGCAGCCACAGTTTTTATCCTCTCTTTGCATGGGCTTCTGGAGACAGCCAGTTACAGATGTGGCTTAGACCTGCAATAATGCTTCTGATCTAATGATCGTTCCCTAAATGCCAAAGGCAGCTTCAGGCAGTCCTACGTGTTGTTAGCCTGGGTGCTTTTCTCAGATCAGCAGCCAAAGCTGCCATACAACTCTTCTTGATCCCTGATCATTGACTGCTTGATCCTCCTCCACTTGGGATCTGCTCCCACCTAGCTGGACCTTCTTATGGCCACTGCATTTGGATTCATCTGTAACAGCAGAAAAACCTGGAAAACCTACAGACCTGACTCAGGTAATTCCAGAGGAGAAGCCGTAGACACAACTACTCCTTTTCTCTGTTGGATTGCTTGTTGCTTTTGGGCCTGAACGTGAGAATTTTTTATTCCAGGCCATTAACCGCTAAGACAAAGATAAGAGATTTGTAGATAAGCAAGTGGCACAGGTCATACTGTGTTTGGAGTGGTCAGTCTGGGCCATCTGTATTACTTATCTCCCTCTTTTCTTTAATCAGCTCTCAGTTTTTTTGACATTTGTGTGTATTGTTGAGTTGCAGTGCTCCTCAGAAGAAGGGCCAGTCCCTATCCTGAAGAGCTAAATGGGAATTAAAAGTTCTCTATGTTATTGTTCTTGTGGGTGGCAGGAGATTACATCTGGCTATTCAGGAAATCCCTTCCAGTCCTGTATTTCTTTCCATTTTGAAAAAGATAAGTAAGTGACAGATCACACGGTGTAGCTGAAGGAATGTGAAACATTACAGCAACAGGAATCGGCCCAATCCCACCAGTGCTGGGAAGCTTCCTCTACATTTTGCAGTGTGCATAATCCTGAATTGATTCAAAGACTTATTGACTTCTCTGGAGTTCTCTTAGTCATTTCACAGGGTTTGGGATGTGATTGTTTGAGAGGAGAGAAGTGCAGTTGTCAGTGAAAGATGAAGCAGAGCTCGGGCAGTGGGAGTGTTCTCTTCTCTGTTTGCTGGTGCTGTCGGTGCCATAGGAAATGCCACAATGATGTATTTGCTTTGTCAGCACCCGGGTACCCAGGCTGGGGATTAATGGGCTGCCTGGTGTGAAGGCAGCCAGCTGGTCCTGCGGATGGCCAGGACCAGGACAGACACATTCCCATGGCCCTATGGAATGTGAATGTCCTGGCTGAGGCTGGCACGAGCTGGAGGATCTCTGCTCTGTGCACAGGCAACAGGACCTTTCCTTTCTTGTTATGCTCAAGTTGTTCTCATGCTGTGCTCTCTTAATATACAGCCTAATTTACATATGTTTTCTATTATCCATTCTTTTCTTTATCTGCTTATCCCACTCACCTGGCTACATTGAAATTTTACTGGGCAACACAAAATTCTAATGCCGGGCATTAGAAATTATTGCATTCATAATTTCCCCATCCCTTCAGTGCTTCTGGGCCCTGTTTTAGAAAAGCAGTGTCTTTGTAGCACAGCACATGCTCCTCTCCTTCCCCACTGTGCCCAGGAACACACAGTGCTGCCCTGGAGACAGTGCCCTGTGCTTGTATAACAGCCCTCACCAAAACACAATCACAATAGTTTTAATCTTATCAGCCTCAAATAGTGGCAGAGTGCTGTGCAAACTCTAGTCCTTCCTTTCTGACAATGTCACAGTTCATCCTTATCCAAGCTATCAGTTGTCATAGTGAACTGACAGCACACAAAGAGCTGCAGCACATGGGGCCAGTTCTACAGCTGGACATGATCCTTAACACACTTCTTCCCCACAATCCCCCCAAGAAAAAGCAACCTTTGCCTCACAATCGAGAAAACAGCCCAAAACTGTATTCTTTGTGATGAATCTAAGAAACCTTCAATGTCTATTTAAAAATAATCTGAAGATATGTTTTGATGCTTATTTCAGTTTAGTACCTTTTAAAATATTGATATGTGTATGATCTCAGAATGGTTTGGGTTGGGAGGGACCTTAAGGATCTTCTCATTCCACCCCCTGCCATGGGCAGGGACACCTCCCACTGTCCCAGGTTGCTCCAGCCTGGCCTTGGACACTTCCAGGGACGGGGCAGCCACAGCTTCTCTGGGCACCCTGTGCCAGGGCCTCACCACCCTCTCAGCCAACAATTCCTTCCCAATTTCCCATCTATCCCTACTCTCTGTCAGTGGGAAGCCATTCCCCCTTGTTCTGTCCCTCCAGGCCCTTGGAAATAGTCTCTCTCCATCTTTCTTGCAGGCTCCCTTCAGGTACAGAAAGGACAGAATTAGGTCTCCCTGAAGCTTCTGTTTTTTAGGCTGAATATTCCCAAGTCCTTCTGGTACACTCTCTAAAATCTTGGAACAGACTGGTAGGATTTTACCTCCATGTTTGTGGATATTTTGATTATTTTTTTTTAAAAGAATAACTTATTTGTTATTTGTTTGTAGCCACCTCGAGGTCCATTATTTGAGGTAAGTAAAAATTAATAAGAAATACATTTTTTCTTAGGTCACAGGGATTTAGTGTGACTGCGTGATGCTAATCAGTGACAAGCAGAATTTTTTTCCCTGTAAACAATGTTTTTTTTAAAAATACCTTTAGACACCATTGAAAAAGAATCATTTAGACTTTATACTCATGCTTTAAAAGATATTCTTTAGGTGCAGTAGAAGTTAAGTCAGGTTTTTCAAGCAGGTTCACTCTCCAGCTACCATGACTGCACACACAAATTGGGCATCCTATTGTGGAAGTGGCCAGTTCCCTTACCTGGCAGGTGTCATTTCCAATCCCGGCCTGCAAGTGTGCTCATGAGCACTAAATCAATGAGAAATCCTTTATGCTGGGACACTTGTCCTCTTTTCTTACCAAGGGAGCCAAAGAGGTGATTCTGAGATCATTTATCAAGAACCAGAAGGGGAGGTTAACTCAAACCAAGAGCAAAAATGAGCCAGAACAATGTTCAAAGAAATTATTTGGCTGAGATCTGGCTTGACCTGTGACCTGGGAAAATCAGCCCGTTTGGTTTTGGTTCAGAGCCAAAATTATCTCTGTAATTCTACACCATATATATAAAAAAGGATGTGACTAATGGGTGTAGCTCAACTGGAAATCACTGATATAAAGGCTTTTTTTGAATTAACCAATCTCCTTCCATCTGCAGAGCTACAAATGTCCATATTCCTTAAAAAAGATTAATAATGTTTCATAACTTGGCCTTTTTTTAGATTAAAGAAATCTTAGCCTTAGAAGAAAAAGAAGAGCTGCTTGAATTTGTCCTAAAAAATTCTTTAAATAAAAGTAGCACAATGTCCAGTTAGGTCATTTAGAGAACAGCAGCTTTGCCAAGAGCTTTTGATTTTTTTTTTGGTACCTTCTTGTCTGGTATTTTTGAAAATAGGAGATCAGAACACAAGAGCTGGAACGAGACGAGGTGGAGCTGAAAGATGAGAAAGAGGAACAACAGGGAACTGCAGGGACTGAGGAAGGGAGGATAAAGGAAACAGCATGGAGATGAGAAAAACAAGAGCCAGGGAGGGGGTGGAGGTACTGGAGTGAGTTGAAGGGAACAGAAGAACAAGAAGAAACTTTAGTCTTTCTGATCTACAAGACTATCTTTTACATTGGCTGTTAAATATAGATGGCAACACGCATTCTACAAGACAGAAAAATAAAGGAAGGCAGGAAAAAAATAACAAATGCTGTGAATAAGTCTTTGGGTTATTCCAAAAAGCATAAAAGACTTTCAAGTTGCTGGTCTTTTGATTTATTATGATGTTGCCAGGACTGAGCAGTGTCTGTGCAGCTCCACATTTCACATTAGTGAATCTATGCAGTAAACATGATTTCAATTATCTTTGAGGAATGTTTTGATTTTATTCACAGGGAAGGAGGGCAATCTTTGCCCTGCTGTCCTAGTTAGGCTCGGTGTGACCTACTTACCTGCTCCTTGCCCCTCTTGGTTGAATTTGTGTCCTCTCCCCTTTACTCTTGTTCATCTGGAAAAGCTGCCCTGTGCCATATCCAAACTGCATTTGATTGTCAGAAAAAAATGTTTCCTAGGTGGAAATTGCTTTCAGAGTGTAGGATCTTTAGTTTAGATGCTAATTAAATCTAATGTACTAGTGCTACTTTTATTGCTATTAGTGCAAGGATTTTTGCCCAGCTCCAATTAATGTTAATGTGAGGAAAAAAGGAGAATAAGGCATTTTTGACAAGCTTAAAGAAGATTCTGTTCAAATGTCTTTGTGTTTCCTCTACTCATTATGTTTTGATATAAATGTAAATGTCTATGAGAAATGTAGTAAGGAAAATGTAAGGCAATACACACTGATTTTTGGCTGGGAATAGCAGCACTTATGAGGCAATTTAGGCTTTCTAGCCAAGAAGACTTGGCAACTTTGGCACTGACAACATTTGCACATGCTCTTCTACATTTGCTGTTAGGGGTTGATCCTGCAGAATCCTGTAGTCTCAATTTATGGTGAAGTAAATTTAATGTAAGATTGAATGGGAGGCAATAAACTCGCAAAAAAACATGAGCATGACCTGTTGCTTAATAGCTTTCTCCCAGATGCAGACACCTGATTCCAATACATCTCTACTCCTTTACCAGGCATTCTCTTTTTGCAATCAGTTACAGAGGCTGCAGCCAAGAATTAATGAAAGGAAAAAAAAAAAAGGTCTGAATTTCTATTGGAATTACTCATTTTCCAATTTCACTTTTTAAAATTGGCTTTCAGATTGATAATTTCAGGCTATGGGAGGAAGGAATGTCTGTTACTTCAGAGGCAGCACCTCAGTGAATGTGAGCAGACTTCGTGTACTTGAAATTTTCCAAACTGGTTTAGTACTGAAAAACTATATTCCCAATCCAGTAAAGAATGGCTGAAACTGATTCAGGTTTTGAAGAGAATGGCTCAAAAGGAAAGCAGCTTAATAAAACACCTCCTTTTTGGCTTTGCCATGGAACACAAGTGGGGTTATATGAAATTCAGACTTCGGACTTTAAGGCATTTTTGTTATAAAAGACAGTGTTCAAATGGAAAGGGAATATTCTGGGGACTGAGGTGGGTGTCTGAGTTGCTGCACATCAGCAGACCACAGCAAAATGCATTGTGGGACTGTTGGAGGAAAGGAAAGGTAAAAAATGCTAGAAAATAGTTGAATAAAAAAATAAGCATGTGCTCTGAGTTAGCACATGGTTGGGTCATTTACAGTAAAATCAGTATCTGGACTTTTTTCCTTGTGTCAGGACTGGTCTCTCTGTTCTCAGAGCAATCAGTGCACTTTCAGAACATGCCACAGGCTGTATTTCAGCTTGAGGCAATTCTGAATTCCTGATGGTCCAGAAATCCTTCCTTCCTTCCCTCCTCCTGTGTCCCAGCTTCCTTTAATTGTCACACCCCTCAACCCAGTACCCCCTGATTCTGCTGAGTCTGCTGTCCCTGCTGGTAAAAGCCATCAGCCTTCAGACTCAGCCCTTACCTTTTTCCCCCCTTGATTGTTATTAGCAGAGGATAAAAACTCCCAATATTCACATTCTAGTCCCTGTAACCACAGGTATCGTTTTTAGGAGAACATTTCTTTTGTGGACAGTTCAAAGCCTGGTTCCCCCGGCAGGGCTCTGCCACATAAGTGGCACCAGGCTTTGCTCTTTTAGGTCACTCAGATCCCTGCCAGTGGGAAATAAAAAACTGGTGCTGAGGTTTAAGTGTGTTCTGCCTAGAGAGACGTGTCTCTGGGGAGCGTTCCACCCAGGGAGAGCTTTCTTTCCTTGGCATTTGAGGGCATCTCATTTGTTTTGGGCACAAAGACTGTGGTCAATAGTTTGGTCAAGAGCTGTGTCATCCCTGTAAATAAGCAGCAGCTCTGCAGTGTGCACAGTAACATCTTTTTAAAATCAGTTTGTGTCACACACTGTGCACGGATCCCCAGTGCTTCCCACTCTGATTCCAAGTACTTCGCTCTGTAAGAGTGTTTTGTCTGTTCAAGCTCTTGATAAAGGTCAGATTAATTGAACAAATGAGATGCTTTCTCTGGAGTATTACAAGGTGAATGCAATTCACAGTGGGAATGTATTTCCGATTGCACAATTGTCTTTGGATTTTATTTCTCCCTAGAAGAAAACTCACTCTACTGTCATATAACCTGTAGGGCTGAACACTCATCAGCTGTAAAATACAAATTGCTGTTTTCTTGTATCACTGGCACAACATTCCTTCCTCCTACCTCTGTCCCCAGTAAACATTCTAGCTGGCAATATAACTAAAATACAAATTATTCTTTCTTTGGCATTTATGTTCTACAGTAACAGAGTGGAATTTGGTCAACTTTTCCCTTTGTGTTGCCAGGCTTTATGAAAGGTTTGCTCATGTGTTACCACAGAACACAAAGAGTGGTGGAGCTCCAAACGAGGGAGCTCAAAACCCAAAGGTGAAGAATCAAAATAGTGCAGATCACGGAATCTTGGAATGGTTAGGCTTGGAAGGGACCTTAAAACTCTTCTCATTTCACCCCCTGCCATGGGCAGGAACACCTTCTTCTATCCCAGGCTGTTCCAAGCTCCATCCAATCTGGCCTTGGACATTTCCAGGGGTGGGGCAGCCATACTGAGTGGATACTTGATAGCTGGTTAAAGTTTCTGAGAGCTGAATGGGCAAAGGAAAATATTCAGAAAATAAAGCAAAAATGGAAATGGTATAAAATGATCTTGGTTTGTTTTTATAAATGGGGAAACTGGGGCACAGTGGTGCAATAACAGGCAAGCCCCTGAAATAAAACCAGCAGAATGCAGATGATAAATGTCAGCTCCTCCTGTTTTGCCTCATTGCTTTTATTTTTCTCACTTTGTCTGTTTTCTGGTTTTCGATATCTTTGTCATAGTGACTAAATTTGTAATAGTGTAATGCTTCTGGGTGCAGTATGATGATTGCCACTGTTTCAAGATGAGTGAGTCCTAAATTTGAATTCCTATATTTGTATTTTTGCTACTAGTCCTATGTCCAAGGCAAATACATTACTTTGTAATGGATATAACCTAGGACAGGCAGTTCTTTGAGCATTTGACTTGAATATTTATTGAGGAAGAAGGGTGGAGAAGAGAAGAAAATTAACAAATAATTATGGAGAACTGGGAACTGATATCTTTAAAGGGTTTTAAAAAAATATTTTAAAGCTTCTGTTTTAGGAGGTTGTTTTTTTGGTTAGTTTTGTGGGATTCTTTTAAAATACTTTAATCTCAGAAATAGAAACAGATTATATTGGCTGCACAAAGTTAACTCTTGTAGCAGCAGTGCTCCTAATAAATGGTGCTGCTTTGAGCAGCAATTCTGACTCTGTTTTCAAAGGTTTATTTGTAAACCTCACAGCAAATTGTACTGGGTTGCACCTTATCTGGAAGCTGGTAGCCTAAATGCAATATTTACACATTAAATTAGAATTACATTTTCTGTATTGCTTAAATTTGTCAATTTTTTACATATAGTCTTATCTTGATTAAAACGTCAGTTCTCTAAAGATGGATAAAAGCTGTATTTGTTTGCTTTTGCCTTTCAAGCATAAAGGATGGGATGCAAAACTGCCTCAGAGAATAGCCTGAGTTGTATTTCTTCACCTGAGGTGGAAGACATAAAATAAAAAGAAAAAGCATTAAAGGGGACATAGTAAGTTTGGAAAATTTCTGGTTAATATTTTAATTAACTTTTACTGGGAATGGACACAAAAACCTTTGAATTTTTGAGATGATACCAATCTTTATGGATGAGGCAATGTGTTTATGCAAGGTGGGTGGTTTTGCTCAGTAACTGGGAAGGTTGCAAAGGGGGGGTTGGTATTCCAGAAAACCTGAGGATAATATGCTTAAAGAAGACATTTGTCTCCTAAAAATTGCCCTGTATCTGCAGCAAGTAACTGGGCCCGCCAGAAACACAGATTGTTGTTATGATGGCTTTTATTTGTCTGTGTCATAGTCCCTCCCTTTGCCTTCAATGCTGCTGAAAGTGGGAGTAGAGAAGAAGACTATAAAAGTACTGTGACTTTTTCAGTGAAAGGTAAAATTCAACCAGTTGATAGTGTAAGCCTGGGAGAAAATGGAAGATATTTAGGTTGGTCTTTAATGTGTAGTTACTCTGTTACACCCAGTTCATCAACCTCATCAGTTTCAGAACGTGCTGCAGCTAAAATATAGCAGCAATTACATGAAAAATCAGCCCAAACTGACCAGTCTTTATTCACATCACTTTCAGGATTATGGAAAGTCTGGAAAGACTAGAAACAGGTCATTTTCTGGCAAATTAAATCAGTGGAAAGTCAGTTGGATCATAATATCATGCTCACACATCATAGATACAGTGTTTCAGTATTATTCAATTAACATGCAGAATGATAATAAATAAATAAATTTATTTTATTTTATAACAGCAGGTTGAGGGAGGAGGGTCTGCTCTGCTCTGCTCTGCTCTGCTCTGGTGAGACCGCACCTGGAGCACTGTGAGCAGTTCTGGTGTCCCCAGCATAAGAATGATATGGAAATGTTGGAGAAAGTCCAGAGGGGGCCACAAAGTTGCTGAGGAGACTGGAGCCCCTCCCCTGTGGAGACAGGATGGGAGAGCTGGGGCTGTTCAGGCTGGAGAGGAGAAGGTTGGGTGGGGACCTCACAGCACCTTCCAGGGTCTGAAGGGGCTACAGGGAACCAGAGAGGGGCTGTTCATCAGGGGATGGAGTGACAGGACAAAGGGAATGGCTTCACACTGACAGACAGTAGGGTTAGGTGGGATACTGAGAGAAATTGTTGGCTGTGAGGGTGGGGAGGCCCTGGCACAGGGTGCCCAGAGAAGCTGTGGCTGCCCCATCCCTGGAAGTGTCCAAGGCCAGGTTGGATGGAGCTTGGAGCAACCTGGGATAGTGGAAGGTGTTCCTGCCCATGGCAGGGGATGAGATTGGATGAGTTTTAAGGTCTCTTTCAACCCAAACAATTCTAGGATTGTATGATTTTTCTACTGCTGGAAATGTAAGCTTTTTAATAATTTAATTTTTGCAGATAGTATCAAATATTGAAAAAATCTAGTTCTCTCTGCCTTTAAAGAACAAACTGGAGAAACTCCCATTAGCTTTGCTGTATGTCAGGACAAGAGCTGCATACAGAGGTATTACAGAGGAACTGAAGTTCTGCAACTTCCTACTGTTACCTCGTATTAGTTCATCTTTGTCTCACTTCTTACAGAATTAAAGGTGTCTTTACAGTCAGCATAAAGACCTCAGAAATTTCAGCACAAACACTCTGTGTCACTACTGCAAATGACAGTGTTCAAGCAAGTGATTGGTTTTGAGACCACTTCCAAGTTCTAATACCAAGTTCCCTCTGACCAACTTTGATGTTTTCCTAATACCATCAAAATTAAATGTGTAACTTTCAACCAGGAGGAAAGCAACTTTATTCAGATGGATTTGGATATTTTTAAATGGCTGGACTAGCAAGCGGAAAATACTGTTCAATGTTTAATGTAGACAAATGTGAAATAATGGATGTGTAGGCAATGAACTGAAGTAAAAAGTGTACATACAACAGAACAGCTCTGCAGCATAATGACAGGGAGAGGATTTAAAGGTTATTATAAACAAATCCATGAAGATATTAGCACAGCTATGTGCATGGAAAAAGAACCACCATGAAATGGGGCTGCACAAATGAGCAGAATACAAATGCAAACAAGAAATAGTGATAGAGTGTGAGGTTGTTTTATTAGGGTGTTTGAAATGGTGCCATGAGTTCCAGTTTTTAAAGTTGAGTGTTACAGTTATAAAGCTATTTTGTATCTGAGTAGTCACATTGTGACAGAGTCCATATTGGCATGTGGATTTCTAAAATGAGACTCATTTTTAAACGCTGGTGCACAGTATTTGCCCCCATAATTCTGTTACCAATCTGTATTTTAGAGAGCTTTTCAGTGGCCACATCCCAATAATTGTATGCACAAAAACCCAATTACAGATTTAGTTGGCTTCTTGCAGGCACACTTACATTAAGTGGACTCACACAACTGAAATAATTGTTTGTACAAGTAATGGTTGAACACACTTATGGAAATGTGGGACTTGTTTTCTAAAATCTGCTGCAGTATTGCAGAGGATGTGCTCCATAGGCAGCCTCTGAAGGGTTTTCACAGCTTTGATTTTTATTCATAATTTGGTGCCTCAAATGAGTAACCGGTTGAATATTTACACCATGCACACAGTACTGACCAGGGGACACAACAACACAAATCTGGAGGAGTGGCTGAACCCCCCAGGACTGTGCAGCCCTTCAGGGGGACCTTGGCAAGCTGGGGAGATGGACAGAGAACTGTCTGAAATTCAGCAAAGGCAAATGCAAGTCCTGCACCTGGGGAGGAACAACCCCAGCCCAGCACAGGCTGGGTGTGACCTGCTGAGAGCAGCTCTGGGAGAAGGACCTGGGGGTGCTGGGGGACAAGGAGCTGCCCCTGAGGCAGCAGAGTGTCCTGGGGGCATCAGGGAGAGCGTTGGCAGCAGGGCAGGGAGGGGATCCTGCCCCTCTGCTCAGCCCTGGGGAGGCACATCTGCAGGGCTGGGCCCAGCTCGGGGCTCCTCAGGGCAGGAGGGACATGGAGCTCCTGGAGCGGGGCCAGCGCAGGCTGCGGAGATGCCCCAGGGATGGAGCATCTCTGTGCCCAGGGAAGGCTGAGGGAGCTGGGGCTGTTCAGCCTCCAGAGCAGCCCCCAGAGGGGCCCCCAGCCCTGGGGGTCAGGGGGTGCAGGGAGGGGGCAGAGGATGGAGCAGGCTCTGCTCGGGGGGGCCCAGCAATGGCACAAGAGGAACGGGCAGGAACTGATGCCCAGCGAGTTCCCCCTGGGCAGGAGGAAGAACTTCTTGGCTGGGCAGTGACCCAGCCCTGAGCAGATCGAACAGGGAGGGGGGAGTCTCCCTGCCTGGGGATATTCCAGACCCTCTGGACACAGCCCTGTGCCCTGTGCTCTGGGATGGCCCTGCTGGGACCAGACGAGCCCCTGAGGGCCCTTCCAGCCTGACACTTCCTGCAAAATGAAAATGTTGATTTATCCCTTAGGCCAAACTTTTGTTACTAACAAACAAAATCCAGTATTTTCATAACAGATTATTGGCCTATTACAATGGAATAGGTAGTGGACATTTGTGATATGTGTTAGTGCACACACAGAGTGAGTTTCTTAGGATGGGACAAAGCAGAGGCACTTTTCTGGTTATCTTGGTGTCCTCGGGAGCCCTTGATTGGTGTGCAAGGTTCCCTCACTTGGCTCTTCCCATGCAGCATCTTGCAAAGAGGGAAAGCAACTTTATTTAAATCTGACATAAGTGTACAGTACATTCAGCCATTAAATCTTGGTATCCCTATGGAATAGTCACAGGACTATATCACTTTTATAGCTGTTGACTTTTTTGCTCAGTGGATAAAACTTAAGTTCCTCTTAGCACACAGCCTGTTCTTCTATTTCCTGGCTGTGGCCATGTTACCTTTGATACAAAAATCTTAAAAACATCAATTTTTTTTTCTTAAACTATTCCTTATAATGGATAAAATCACTAAAATATCTCTGCCTGTGCAGCATATGTTTAATTTTTCATGTGCCCCACATGCAGACTGGTAGACACATTTAAATCTTTTTTTTCCTTCTTTTTTTTTTTTTTAATTTCAGCCTCTGTTACAGATGGTGTCATAAGATTTGCATAAATTTATAGTAATGTCTTCTTATGGGTTTTACAGTGTCCTAGGATCCATAGATAGGAACTGTAGCTGATTATGTTAAAATTAATAATGTGTGTTGGATCCAGTAATCTGATTGAGACTGTAGCCTTATTTTTATCAAATTCCTAATGTGACATAGAGATCATCTTCTTTGTAGTAAAAATATTACTAGTTAATCTAAATTTGATTTAACAACCTGGTATAAGAGGAGAAAGTCTGGATAAATAGGTCTTTCCTTCATTTCAGTTTGTCTCTGTAGTATGAGGAGGTTGAAGAAACTATAAGACCAGAAAAGATGACTGGACTGTCCAGTACAGCTTGGGATCTGGCAAAAATCCTAAATTTGAGGAAGAGATCACAATTTGAGACATGCAATGTGTTAAACTTACAGTATTTTAAAATATATTTAACATTAACAATATTTAATCTGAAATTTAACCGTAACAAAACATACATTTTAGTTTTTCCTTAAAAAAGCTGTAGTTTGCTCTGATACTCAGAATCTCAAAGGATTTCTAGAGATTCTCATCTGCCAAGCTCTTCAGCAATACATCTAGTCTGGAAATCTTCAGAAAACTTAATGATATTGTCCAATATTTTTCTCCTATAAACTAAAATTTAAGGAAGATTTCTTGCTAAAATGAATTGTATGTTATTTCTAAATTTCTTGAGTTTCCGTGATTGTAATTTTGATACTTTAATGTCTTTTTTATTAGCTCTGGAAACCTGAAGTCATTATTACTTCCACTGTAAGTTTAGAGATGATCAAATCTTGCAAACCTTTCCCACAAAGATTAAAAGTAAAGGATAAGTTCTGTAACTTCAGTTCCACCATACTGAAATTAAGAAGCTGATATAGAAAGTGAAGTATTTCTCAGTGTCAGTAAGGATGGGAAAGTCAAGATCTGTGTTCAGACAAGTCTGTAAGGAGGGAAAATAACCAGAATTTTCTATAGATAAGTGATGGAGGCAACAGTTTGGGCTCATCTTGTGTCAACGCAAGGATATATTTGTTAATATATTCTTTTTTTGGGGGGGGTGACTGAGTTTGTTTGAGGGGGTTGTTTGGTTGGTTTTCCAGCATCTGCAGGTTCGGAGTCAGGCAGCACTGTTGGAAATATGTTCCTTTTGGAGACTGGCTTCAAAACAGGAGATGGAATTCAGAAACAGAAATAAGAAATTAAGGTAAGAAGTGTTGTGGGGAAGTACAAGAAATAAATGTTGGCATTTGAGTGTGGTTGTGACGTAGCAAATGGAAAATTATACAGGAAACTATGGGAAGAATGCAGTGGATGTCCCAAATGACAGTGTATATGTTATATTTAATAAGAATACTGATTAAGAGCTAATGAAATGAAACTGGACATTCTGGGAGCAATAGATAAACCACATAAAGTTCTGCTACAATGGAATCCTGTGCAGAGATCAGGACAAAATGGGGAATGTGCTACTCTCTGAAGCAAAAGAAACAAGCCCTGATCTCATTTTCATAAATACTATAATGAACAAACAGCTAAAGCCATGTTATTTCTCTGCAACAAAATTGTGCTAATTGGGTTGTAGGTAGGCTTGGCTAGATCCTGATGAGGGAAAATCCATGTAGGAGAACATTGCAGTTCTCATATATTCCTGGGAATATCAACCCTAAGTGCTTGTGATCCTGATGGTTTCCCATGTCATGTTTATGGTGTATTAGTGGTTAAATCCATACACCCCCAGTCTTGGGGGCAGTTTTGGGCTCCTCACAGGGAAGACATTGAGGAGCTGGAGCATGTCCAAGGAAGGGTCTGGAGCACCAGGAGCAGCTGAGCGAGCTGGGGGGGCTCAGCCTGGAGAAAAGGAGGCTCTTTCCAACTCCCTGACAGGAGGGGGGAGCTGGGAGAAAGGTCAGGCTCTGCTCCCAGGGAACAAGGGACAGAAGGAGAGGGAACAGCCTCAAGCTGTGCCAGGGGAGGGTCAGGTTGTACATCAGGAGGAATTTCTCCATGGAAAGGGTGGTCAGGCCTTGGAAAGGGCTGCCCAGAACAGTGGTGGAGTCCTCATCCCTGGAGAGATTTAAAAGATGTGTGAATGTGGCACTTGGAGACTGGCTTTAGTGAGGTTTTAAGAGCTGTGGTAGCAGTTGGACTCAATAATCTTAAAAGTCTTTTTCAACATAACGATCCTGTGTTTTTTTATAGAACTTCTGTGTCTTGTATATCATGAAGGAAGGCAGCTTCTGTAGCAGGAAGTGTCCACACTTTTGTGGATATGTGAAGAGTGGAGAACACTGTCCGCGGCTGAAAGTAATAATTAATTCATTTTACTTTTAGTTAAAAAGATATAATTTAACATTTTCAGCATCTAATACTGTTATCTATGTATGTTAAATGTAGCATATGCTTGCTTTGTTAATTTTCACACAGGAAAGACCTAGAACAGTAAATCACCCTGATATCTTTTAGCTGTACATTAAAAAAACCCATATCCTGAGAAGTTCAGTGCAATCTGAGGTTTTGCTCTCTAACATGCTGAGATAATTTACATGTGTCTTTAAGATCACAGTGATTTGGGCGATTAACATTTTTAAGTCCAATTAACACCAAATGTTATCGAAAAACCTTTTGCAAATTGCAATTTGCTGCTGCAAAGAGCAAGGAAGAAACTCAGCATTTGGCTTCCTATTTGCAGCCATAACTCAGGGACATAAAAACGTGGGCATTGTGCTTTGCAGGAACTTTATGTCTAAAAGCATATGGGGATGGATAAGCCTGTGAGTTTAGGGTGAACTCACAGTGATTTATAGTAATCACAGGCTTTGTTTCAGGTGAACTTCTGGTTGGTTCTGCGTCTTTCATTCTTCATCAGAGAAAGTGGAGGTTCAGGTATGATCCTGATGCACTTGTAGTGATCCTGAGAGTGATTTTCAAGCAGACAGGGTGAATTAAATTTCTGACAGGTTACTGTTATGGTTGGCCCTGTTACTACCTGAGAGATCCTTTTTTCATTATTTTCTTCTCCTGGACTGATTTAAAAGGTGGTTGGATCATTTTAGGTCAGTGGGGAATTGGAGGAATTTTGCACCACCTGTTTTGTTGGGGTTTTGTTACAAGTGTAGTAGTTACATTCCTGAAAATCCCCCACAGACAATTGTCCAAAATCCAAAATTATTTAGGGAATAGCCTTAAAGCTGTCACTTGGCCAGTCACAGACCTTTTCTTGGCTAAGAGTTTGGAACAGGACTTGGTGCATCAAGGGCTGTACAGTGTCCTGATAGTCCCAACACCAGAGCTCATGGCTACTTTGGAAAAGCAAATTGTTCCACATATGATGGAGATTCAAGGGTAAGGAATTAATACCAGTAAATAGAGAGACACCAAATTATAAAAGAATATCCCAGGGCAATCATCTCCTTCCCAAACTGGCAACTGCAAAGCAGGGAGTTGCATAAAGATTTTATAAGGGGCAGACTAGGAGAAAACAACCAGAAAACAATTAGCAAAAGTGGGAGGGAGGTGAACAGAAGAGAATAACAGCAGCTCCAAAATATTCCAGAAATCTGTTTTGCTGAATGATATGTTGTAAAAGGGGCAGATATCAAGTCCAAAGATAAGTATAGGGCTGTGATTGGATATGGGAAAGAGGGGATGGGAAGTAACCCCTATTCCATTGATTCTCTGACTGTACCAAAGGAGAAGAAGGTGTGTCTCACTGCTATTAGCCAGAGCTGAAATCAATAGCAGAGATTACAGCTCTCAGAATTTCACGGAGGGAGAAAAAGATGGGAAGGAAGAAGGAAAGAAAAGAAGAGGCAGAGCAGGACAGCTTACAGGAGTTCAGGTGTACCCTAATAGGGATTTTCAGTCTCCTGCCACTGCCATTTTTGATGGTGACCACCACTGTAAGCTCAGGGAAGCACAAATCAAAAGAAGTATAAAAATTCCCTAAGATGAAACTTTCAAAGGCACCAAATTAACCCCCCCCAAACCAACACCTTTTTCAGACTGTTCTGGATCCATAGGACCAACTTATTTTTTCAATTATCTTCCCACCTTTCACTGTAAGGCCCCCTTTATGCCAGTAAAACCCAATACCTAAATAGCCATAATCTCCTGAATGACACAATTTCAAACTCTGATTTTTCCACATCAGCTACAGCTCAAAATAATTTCCCCATGTGTCAATCTCAAAAAGTTATTTTTAGAGGCTTCTTAAAGAATGAGGGGAGATTGTTTGAAGATGCCATTGGATGGTGAGCACAGACCAGTCTGTTTGTTTTACTGGGATGTGGTGCTTTGTTCCCAGAAGTCCACAATCCTTGAAGGGAGAGGAGAGGAGGATCCCACCATGGAAATATTTGTACTGTGTGGGCACTTCTAGAGAGCAGCAGTTACCTGAGGATTCCCTGAGTGAATGCTGTCCTGTAGTGGATGTCCTTAAATATTTCACAGACTCCCAGATTGTCCTGAGTTGTGTGGGACCCCCAAGGACCATCCATCCAACCCCTGGCCCTGCACAGGCCCATCCCCAAGAGTCCCCCCTGTCCCCAGAGGATCATCCCACCCCTCCTGCAGCTCTGGCAGCCTTGGGGCTGTGCCCACTGCCCTGGGGAGCCTGGGCAGTGCCCAACCCCCCTCTGGGCAAAGGAGAGCCTTGGCCTGAGATCCCCCCTGCCCCTGCCCTGACACAGCTCCAGCCCATTCCCTGGGCTCCTGGCCCTGGGCCCCACAGAGCAGAGCTCAGGCCCTGCCCCTCCTCTGCCCCTGCCCAGCAAGTTGTCCCTGCCAGGAGCTCTCCCCTCAGTCTCCTCTTCTCCCCCTGAACACACCCAGTGCCCTCAGCTG
The DNA here is from genome assembly GCA_013399895.1 of Serilophus lunatus. NCBI lineage: Eukaryota > Metazoa > Chordata > Aves > Passeriformes > Eurylaimidae > Serilophus > Serilophus lunatus. The sequence continues at coordinate 2,019,336 of VXBA01001096.1, read as the reverse complement.
CTCCTAGTCTGATCCCTCCAGATCCTTCATCATCTTCATTCCCTCCCTTGTACACTCTATATTAGCTTTAGATCTTTTTTTTTTTTACTGTAGTGCCCAAATATAAATATGCAAATATATTTTTTTTAAAAAAGTCTCACATTTATATAGAAAAATACTAGAACCCTAATAATTAATATATTAATTTGCTGTTTCTCTTTCTGTCCTGGATTCTCAACTATATTTCTCTACTCTAAAAGAAGTATCCCACAGTGTGTGATATGAACTGTGTAGACTCATATAGCATCAGGCAATGAACTGAATGTATGAGATTTGAAGACCTGGAGAAGGTGATAAAGCTCTCCATGTTGTGGAATTCTTTTCCTTCTTTTCTTGCTATTGCCTCCTCTTCATTTCCCTATGGTCTCTTTCTTGTCTAGTCTACATAAATCAGGAAGTAACACTACTCCTCTCAAATGCCAGCTAGTGTTTCTCACCTCCTTTTAAAACATATGCAAAAGTGAGGGTGCCACTTAATGAAGCTTAAGGCTATATTTCCTGATAACCATGCTCACTGAATAATTAAGTGATGCACTGTTTTCTATTCAGAGCTATTTAATAAAGCCTGAAAATGAGGAATATATGTCATCCAAAAGAATGGCTGCTAAGCAGCCAGGAAATGACAGGAAAAGGGATTCTTTGAATATTGAACAGTTATTTCTGTCTGCATCATAGAAATTGCCATAATTCCAGCTTCTGTGCACCTTTAAGTACAGATAAGCTGCAGCCCAAACCCTCTTGAATTATTTTGGTGGCATCTCACATTTTTAAGTGCAAATGCTGTACTCTAGATAGATTTTCTGATTTTATTTCTTTTAAATATTATTGGTGTTTGTCCTTTTAGGTTTAAACTATCTGCATAAAATCACCGAATCTCAGTGTATTTCAGAGCTGTTTCAAACAGCTCTGTTACAATTCCCCTTCTAAAATAAGTGTCAGTAGATGCTTAATTGTTCTCTTGCAATAATTATAGTCATGTTCCATTTAAACTTATGCAATTAAGTATTTTAAATTTCTTTGTTGGAACTGCACCAAGGTCATGGTGTTAGGAGCTAACAACAAATCCCATGAGGGCAAAAAATTGTTTGTCAAAGATCATTTTGGTATGTACCAGATTACTAGGTGTGTTACAAATGACAAGTAGCTTATATCCAAATCACACAGACCAAAGGCAAGGCAAACACGTGCTAGGAGCTCGGGGGAATTCAATGTCACCCTCCAGGACGTGATAAAGTTACTTCCTCCCCTCAAACATATTAAGTAAACAACTGCATTATGTCTTTTCTTACTCTGCCTTTCAGTTCAACTTAAACTTCAAATATACATGAAGGAAATCTGGTTCCCTGGTCCTGAGGAGTCCCTGGGGAGTACAGAAATCAGACCCAGCAGAATTGGAATTCTGAGTGTGCACTGGTGTGCTGGATTGTTCCCTGGAGGAGCACAGAGCTGCTTTCCTTGGGATCCAAGGTCTGCATGAAGTTGTAAAGAAAATAAGGTGTGTTATGCCCTTGTCACTGGTAGAAAAAGAAGATATTTAAACTGCAGACTCGCTTGGTCCCTAAAGTGCTTGGAACCATGAAGTTCCTCACCACCAGGTTACAACAAATAACAAAAAGGCCACATTAACTCTTAGATCTTTCCAGGCTAAAATCCACTCTCTTACAATGAGCCTAAAAGTAGGGGTGATGGTGAAAAGCAGAGGCATTGTCCACCCTTGTGTTACCTGGTATAAACCAGGATTGCAGCCACTGGCACTAAATGGAAGTCACAGGGAGTCTGAAAGCCTTGGCTAAATTACTGTCATCTGGCTTCCATGTGGTCAACCCCTGATTCCTCCTGAATTCCCCCCAGCTGAAGTTCCTGGGCCTAAAATAACATTCTTTATCTCCCCCATCATATCCAAAACTCATTTTGCTGTAAACCACCCCCTCAGCCTGGCCCCGGTGATTGATGGAGTGCTCTGCCAAAAACTCCCCCCTCACCCTGGCTTCTTTACTCAGCCTGTTCTGCTAAAGGGATGCAGAAATAATGAATACAGGCCAGGATTCAGTAGGTAACTCAGTCCTGTGCTGTCAGCACGTGGGAACTGAAAACCACCTAATTGAGGAATGTAAAATCACCTGAGGTAATGTCTCCTGATACTGGAATAAAAAGGTGGTGATAAAATTGCTCTTCATAAAGAAGAATAATATTAATAATTTTAAAGACTTCTCTATCCAGTTTAAACTGAAATGAGCCCTTTATTGCTCTCCTGCAAAGCACAATCAAGGAGCTCACTCTCTTTCAATAAACTCTGGGGTTCTAAAAAAGAGAATTTAGTCAGGGATCTTTTATTATGGTTCCCGCAGTGAAAATATGAAGGTAAACAAATGAGATTTTTTTATTTATTTACTTTTATTTAGAACAACATATCTAAATGAAAAATAGCTTTAGAAGCATCACCTCCTTCTACTGAAAACATCCTATGTTCTATTATAAAAATACAGGGGAAAGGAGCCTGCTCTGTGCTCTGGAATTAGTGTGTGTAGAAAAATTCAAGTCTGTAACATTTTATCAGCCTTCACTGAGCCTGGGGAGGCTGAGCTTGGTATTTACTAGTTCTGTCTCCCTCTAAGCATTTGCTTGTGGAAGCAGCTCTGGTCCACATCAAAGGGCAAGAACTTTGGAATGTGATAATAAATAAATAAATCAGCACTAATGAAGCCTGGTGGTGACTGCCTGGCCTCCCCTTCTCTTCCCTCAAACCAATTCATGCCGAGCCCTGGCTGTGAAGTCCAGCAGGAGGTGTTCAGATGACAGTAGTCAGGAGCAGAAAAGGTTGGATTCAGCCACACTTTTCTCTCTAAGTTTAGAAATCCAACATTTAGTTTACTTCTCCCCTCCCTGTTCTTTCATAACCAGGCCATTTTTGTCAGATGACATCAATGCTTTTCTTGCTCTTTCTGACAAAACTCATGTTTGATGATTAGCCTTATATTAAAAGGCAATATTGTTGGATTTTTGGTTCCTTTTTTTGAGGATTTTTCCCCTTTCTTTAAAAAAACTATATTTTCATTTTGGTTAAAGTATTTTCCTGGGGTAATCCAAAGCTGTGTCCATCTGGTGTTTTGTGGGTTGGATGGATGATTCCTGAGGAAAGGGTCTCTCAAGCTGCTAAATTATTTTGGAGAGTGTCTTGGTAGACAATAGATACCCAACAACCAAACAGCATGAGCTGCTCTTGTCTCCATGACATCCTAGAAATTGGATTGGTTTAGGATTGTAGCTCTATACTAAGTCAAAAATAAAATCCTGATATCATGGATATCGATTTAAATATTTATATTAATTTAAAATGAGCTGTGATTTCACTTCCTACTGTTACATCCTGGTTACACTGGTGTTTTTTTCCCACCAAAACTGAAGAAAAATCATCTTCTCAGACACAGATATATGTAAATCCTGTATGTGCACTAATGGAACTGGGAATAATAAAAAATGCTCAATTTTTCTACAAGTGTTCAGTTTTAAAAGCACTGAAGAACTGCATCCAAAGATAAGTTTAGCACCTCAGTTTAAAGGTAGGAAAGTTGAAGAGCAAATTTTGGTAAAGAGGTTGCCAAAGAGGCATGAAAAATTGTTGGAAGAGAGCGAGTACAACTCCTCCCGTCCAAGTCATGAATGTATTGTTTGTTCCAGAATAACAAGTAAGTTTGTTACAGCCCCTGACCAGCAAAGACATTAAACTGGCCTCTGGTATCTCTCACAGCTCTCTGGGAGGAATAGAAGTAAAAACAAGAATTAAAAAAATCCCTTCTCAATAAATGCCTCCAGCTCCTTATTCCTTATATCAATATTCTAACAGAGATTGATAGTTCCAACTTTGAGAAGAATTCATAATAAACAACATCTCCCATAATGTCAGTTCAGTGTTTCTTCTAGCATGCCTTGTGGGCAGGAAGATTGGTGGGTCTGATGTCTAGATTTTTGTAAGGTCTTTAATCAAGACATTTTTCCAACTCAGAATTCAACGCCACAGAGGGAAATACAGTAGGTAATTGGAACTGATTGATAAAATATGGATTTCTTCCCCTTAAAAGAAAGTTAAGCATAGTTGAGGGGGGAAAACCACAGAGCATTAGTAGTTCAAATGAAAAATATGCTGACATATTTCTTGCAGGAAAAAATAAATAAAGATAAAAGCCACAGGAAAGAGTAGGTGACAATAATTAGTTTGTTGTTTTAAATTAGGAGGTCTCCTGGGCCAGATGTTAGTTGTCAGGGAGTGATGCCCCCTCCTGAGACATGTAATGAAACTGAGATAGCCAGGGGCCTTGGGGGGTGGGAAAAATAGGCTGTTTGGAGATGTCATTTTATTACAATGCTCTTGCCTTTTGCCTGAAGCATCTTGTGACTGGGGATAGAAGGGAAAGGGAGAGAAAGAGAGCACGCAGGACCTGATAAAGGGGATGTGGGAAGGATTTGTATTCCATCAGGGTCTGGTCAGCAGAGCGTGCAGGCTTTAATTAGCACAAGGAGGAAGGCAGGAAACCTGTCTGTGCCCCAGAGGAGCAGACAGGCTCCATCCCAGGGCTGTCCTGCAGAGCTGCCACTGTCTGCAGCTCAGTGTCCTACAGGTGACACCAGCTAGGGAGGGATCAGCAGAATTAGCCTTATTTCCTCTGCCACTCACTGTCTGCTCTTACTAACCAAACAAAGAGATCCAGGCTCTCTCTGTATTTCAGAGCTCGGCCCATATCAGCTCCAGCCCCAGTGGTTGGGTTGCTCTTGGTGGGCCAGGAGGTGTCAGTCCTGCTGGGCACAGAATCATGGAGTCTACTGAGCTGGAAGGACCCCCAAGGACCATCCATCCAACCCCTGGCCCTGCACAGGCCCATCCCCAAGAGTCCCCCCTGTCCCCAGAGGATCATCCCACCCCTCCTGCAGCTCTGGCAGCCTTGGGGCTGTGCCCACTGCCCTGGGGAGCCTGGGCAGTGCCCAACCCCCCTCTGGGCAAAGGAGAGCCTTGGCCTGAGATCCCCCCTGCCCCTGCCCTGACACAGCTCCAGCCCATTCCCTGGGCTCCTGGCCCTGGGCCCCACAGAGCAGAGCTCAGGCCCTGCCCCTCCTCTGCCCCTGCCCAGCAAGTTGTCCCTGCCAGGAGCTCTCCCCTCCGTCTCCTCTTCTCCCCCTGAACACACCCAGTGCCCTCAGCCTCTCTAGGGACAGGCAGACCGGGCTGCTTTTTCTTTTAGGTCATCCAAGGGGGCAGGTTCAGTCCTCAGTGACTGCACTGGTGCCAACTACAACCTCAGTGGCACTTTAGAGTCCCATGGAAGCTGAATGGGTTCATCCCAGTACAACGTGTAGGAGAAGCAGGAGAAGCTTTAGCACAATGCGGTGGGGAACCAAACTGCACCTCAACCTCCTGTGCCATCAGCAGCTCCTCTGAAGGTCACTCACTATGTTCTATTGTTTTTGGATCAATCTTTGACATTAATCCAGGTTGATGAGAACAAACAGTGCTACAAAATTTGCTTGAGAAGTCATTCCCTCAGAGGGGGGTTGGGCACTGCCCAGGCTCCCCAGGGCAGTGGGCACAGCCCCAAGGCTGCCAGAGCTGCAGGAGGGGTGGGATGATCCTCTGGGGACAGGGGGGACTCTTGAGGATGGGCCTGTGCAGGGCTAGGGCTTGGATGGATGGTCCTTGGGGGTCCCACCTAATTCAGCATATTCTGGGTTCCTCTGACAGATTCTTTTGTGCTCTGCCCCTTAGCCCCTGCAGGACACATGGGCACAGCCAAAATAAGCTCCCTAGAGCCATTCCAGTTGTAGCAGATCAAAGCTTTCATTTTTTGTCACCAGCCACATTTTTACCATTTACATTTGCCTTTCATTTGTGTCCCTGCATTTTATCTGCAGTAGAATAAGGACAAATAGTAACCTGATTTCATATAAGGGGTAATTCATTTTCTACCATTTGGATGGAGTTGTGTTAACATATTAAAATATTTTTATGTTTTGGGAGCTACAAATGTAAAGAAATATGTTAGATATAGAAAATATATGTAAGTTTTGCAAAAGTTCTCTCAGTCAAAATTATTTTCCAAGACTTATTTCAGAGCCAATTAACTTTGAAAACAGCATTTGCATTTACTTTATCTCAGTGGGGTGAAAGACTGAATTGTTTATGATTTATTCTTGTTTATGGAATGATTGAAAAATAAATCTTTTTTTAAATTACTCATTTAAGGTGCCCACATGATGCATATTTTAGTATCTGCTCTAAAAGGTGTGCCAGCAGCATTCTGCATTTTAACAGCTTCTAACTGGTTTAATAAAGTGTAGTTTACATTTGTGACTTCCCAGCATGAGCACTGTATTGTTTCAGATGATGCAGCTGCTTACTTTTAATCAAATGACAATTTAAAACACATAAAGACATACCTCCATCTCATTCCCTGGTTGGAATTTCAGCACACAGGAATTAAAGAAGGAATGTTACAGCAGATTATGGCACTTGTAATCTCTCAATTGGCTTCTGGTGGTGTTATGAGATCCTTTTCATAAACCCACCTGCTGTCCAAAAGTCACAGGATTTTTCCATTAATTATGCAAGATTACTTCAAATTTACCTAATGGTCTTCTGGGACTCTCTCCTGGCTGCACTGGGAGGGGAAGATGCACTTTGCAGGTTTAATCCCTGGGTTTCCAGCTTTTAAAGAGCCAGAAGTTAATTAACTATTGCTATTCCTAGTTAGCTGAAATAATACTTTAAATACTCAGAGTGAACCTTCCAGATATATTCCATGTAGTCAAATCTCTCAGCTTGTGGTTCATTATGAGTATTTTATAATGCTGATAACTGCTTTAATCTCTCAACCACACAGCTAATTGAACAAACCAGGGGTGAGCCTGTGGGCATTTTGGGGTTTTATTTAAATTGCAATTTACTTAGAGAATTTTTTGGAGATAGTGTTAAAGTCAGAAGTGCTCACATGATTGAGAAGTCTATATTTCATTCTAAAAATTGACTTTGACACTCCTAGGACTGCTTGAAAATCCAGACAATTTTGAAAGCATTTATATAAATATATTGGAATTGTATATGGAAAATAAATGCTGTGGAATCCCTTTTAGCTGAAAGTTGTCAAGCAAGATGAAGTCCATTAGAAGAGATTGAAAACCCCAGTGACAAGCTGGGCTGGGTATTTTAAGCATTACCACATATTTTTTAGCACAATATGTCACAAAGGTTTAAGCAGGAGGTACAGACTCAGAGTCGACTTCATAGTATATTTTCTTCCTATGGAAAAAGTATCCCCTGAATTCATTGCCACTGTGTCACCACTGCAGCAAAGCATTGCTGAGGGCAGTGATGCCTTTACTGTTTAATTTGCATAAGGAATGAAGAGTTCCTTCAGCCATTCCTCAGTTTTGGAAGCAGTGCTGGTGGTGTCTGGAGGCTTTGATCTACTCAGATACTGTGATAAAATGGGTGCAGTCCTTCAGATAAATGAACTGTCTTAGTTTCGTCTTCCTTAATAGAGAGTGTGTTCATTCCCCTGAAGAATGTGGGAAAAAATGCTGTGTGAATATTCCCTGGGATTTTCCTGGTTAGCTTTTCTGTTGCCTGTTTTATAAATATATAAAAGAGCATAGGGGCTTTTACATTTCTTGTACAGTGATGTCTCAGCTCAGTCATTGTCTAACTGTTCTGTAAAATTACTTTTTTTTTTCCTTCCCCCCACTTCTTCCTTCAGTGTTTACATCCAGATGAAAATCCTGTCTCATTATTCTGCTGCAGTTTGACTTCATGCCCATCCCACATCCGCCTCTTGCACTGCTCAGTCTGCAGGCTGAGGGCAGCCTTCTTTCTCATTTTGCCTTTCATTTTCCTCCTTTTATTTGCTCATTCTCAAGACATGTCAGAGCAGAAGACAGCTTGAAGTGCTGTTTGCAAAAGCCCACTGTAAATTGCATGTTTCTTCCTGCTTGTTTTCATGATTTCATGGGCGTACAGCTTCTGATGAAACTTTTACATTCTTTTCAGGAATTTTGGATTTTTAGCTGAATCTTCTTCTCTTCCATTGCCTGTTTCTCTTCATTGAACTGCAGTTCTCAGCTTTTTTTTATTTTCTTCTCTTTTAGTTGTGCTCCAAAACAGACTTTTAGGCAGAAATAACCCTCCCCACCCATACAGCCACCACAGTAGTCTCTGCAAATTCTTAAATGGCTTTCATGTCTATTCTGCCTCTTCAGCCCTGATCTCAGTTTTGTATACACATTATATTGAAGGGAGGAACAATATTTATATTTGGAGGAGCAGGATCAGCATTCCCCCAAATCTTCAGTTATCAAAGGACACTGAGTTATGGTGTGTTTAGTTGCAGTGCTGTAAATAAGCTACTGCTACAAGATGTTTTCCTTTATGTGGCTGAAAATGATTGTCAGAGGCCTTTCAAAAGTGACTGCATTCCTTATTCTCATTTTCTTTTGGTGGGATTGATGTCCTTAGACCCCTTAAAGACCTGTTCCTTTCTTTGCTGTTTCATACCCTTATTTTCAGTAGGAGTTTGCTCGTAACCAATCTAAGCATTGTTGTGCCATTTCTCATGATGAATTCTTTGTGCTTCTGCTGGTACTGGAAGGGATAGAATATTTGTTGGATAAAGGAGAGGGAATGTCTATTTGAAGGCAGGAATAAAATCCAAGAGAGATAAGAGTCTGCTGAGCCCAATTCAGTGGACCTGTTGGTATTGGGCTTCCTTAGAGGTGGCCAGTGCCACCAGAGACCTGACCAGCACAAGCACATCTCATTAAGCCTCTGCCTAAACCCCTGCTGTTTGTGGGCTACCACATGTCTCCTTGTTCCTCTCGCTTTTCTCACCATTCCTCTCAAATATTTGGTGCAGAGGAACTTTTCTCTGGGTGCCTCTTTACTCCTCAGTTCAGTCTGTGTAAAAGTCTGTGATGAGTTATGCCTAAATCCAGACCAGGCAGAAATGATGTTGGTATCTCAGGGAATGTCAAAAATCCTGGTGCCCTATGCAGATATGGAGTGAGCCCTCCGATGATGTTGCATTGATTGATTTGTAGCTTTGGGAATTTTTTGAAATTTATAAAAATAGTTAGGAGCCATCATGTCCCTTGCAGGTTTGGCCGCAGCAAAATATAATGCAATGGAGCTGCAGCTGAACTGGGGGAAGGAATTTATGTGTGAATTTACAAATGCAAAGGTGCCTGGAAGGACTCCACAGAAAAGATGGAGAGAGACTATTTCTAAGGTCCTGGAGTGACAGGACAAGGGGAAATGGTTTCGCACTGACAGAGGGCATAGACTAAATGTGAGAAAGAAATTGTTGGCTGTGAGAGTGGGGAGGCCCTGGCACAGGGTGCCCAGAGAATCTGTGGCTGCCCCATCCCTGGAAGTGTCCAAGGCCAGGAGAGGGACTGGAGCACAAATCCTGTGAGGAGTGGCTGAGGGAGCTGGAGTTGTTTAACCTGGAGAGGAGGAGGCTCAGGGGGGACCTCATTGCTCTACAACTGTCTGAAAGGAAGTTATAGCCAGATAGGTGTTGGTCTTTTCTCCCAGACAACCAGTGACAGAACGAGAGGACACAGACAGTCTTAAGCTGGACTTCAGCCTCTCCTCACAGAACTTGTGCCCCAGACCCTTTCCAGGCCCTTCTTTGGACACGATAGCTCAGCATCACTCATGGTGTGGATTTTGGAGGCTGCTCTCGTGCATTAAGACACAGCGACTTCTGCTTTCTGATTGAACTGAGCCTCAGAGTGAGGGTGTAATAAAGGGAGAAAAGTTTTGGGCCACCTTGCCCAGTCTCTGCCTGCACAGCCCACAGTTCAGGCTCACACCAGAGAGTTTGTGTTTGACAGCTTTTTGAAGGCTGTATTTGAAAAGCATTTTTACAAGTTACCTATTTTGGCATCTTTGTATTACAGTTCTAATGTTCCTTTGCCAGGAGTATAAAAATGTTAACTATTTTATTTATTTTATTTTATTTTATTTTATTTTATTTTATTTTATTTTATTTTATTTTATTTTATTTTATTTTATTTATTTTATTTTTTTGTTTTGTTTTGTTTTTTTTTTTATTTTATTTTATTATTTTTTATTTTATTTTTTATTATTTTTTTATTTTTAGCTTCCCAAAAGGAGATTTTATTCTCTAGACATGATGAGAGACCCTTTATTACACATGGCTCTTATCTCCAGATGCAGTCCTCAATTCAGGAAACATACATCCCAGCACACAGTATATTTTTTAAAGAGAAGTACCTTATTAAGTTGTTTCCTGTGGAGGGATGCAGTTAGGAATGTTCACAATTGCTTTTCTGAACCAGTGCCATAGAGCTTGGCTGCTGTACCACATTCCATAGTAAACCCCCTGATTTCTCAGCATCTTCCTGCTTCACCCCCAGCCTCTCTCATCAGCTTCTCCTGTGGGGTCTTTCTGACACAAGGCTTAGAGGGTTGGGAAAAAAGGAAACTAATTTTTTATATCTTCTGATTTTTGGGGCCTGAGGGTCTTTGGCTCCCTGCAGCTCTTATTTTAGTGTTGACTCAAGAGCACCACAGGTGGGAAATGGTAATAAAGTATAAAAATACATCTCTGACAGTGAAGATGCTGCCCCATCTCCTTTCATCACTCTGTGTTGCAATGACCATCTTGATTGTTTCTGGGTTTCCGAAGCATAAAGTCTGATTTTTTCCTAAGAGTCAAGCCATGTTCAGTGACATGGAGATGTGATGTGACCATAGCCTGAGCTGCAGAGGAGAAGAACAAAGTTGAAAAGGCTCTCAGACTTGCTTGGCCTTGGCAAAGTGGGCACCAAGTTGAGAACTGGGGCCACCACAACTGTTCTGTTAGCATTTAGTTGTCAGGAGGGTGATCTTTTCTGTGGTAGGAAATTATTTCACACAGTGCAGTATCAGAAAAGCAAATAACCAACTTTCCACTAAGTAGCTTGCCAAGAATTCAAAGAAGATAAAAGTGATAGGTCAGACTGCAAATTTCTTTGTTCCATGAGAAGTCCCATCGGAAATTTCCCTACAGACGGACTCTGATGCTATGAAGTATTTTCATGCTGTTGGAATAACATGTAACTAGATGGAACAAAGCAGTGCAGTCTCTAAATCTGCATGTGCATGTGTTCTGGAGTGGAAGGAAGAAAGTTGAAATAAAGAGTTTGTTTTTTTTTCCTCTGACTTCTCTCCACTGCTGTGATTCAGATCATCATTCCCTCTTGTGGTAGAATGGGAGACAAGGAAATGCTCCAGTAACCTGAAACATCACTAATTATCATGTGAGATCCTGTGAGAAGTGGAGTGTGGAGAAATACTAGAGATTTAAGGAGAGGAGAGTTTCCTCTTTAGTATGTGCTTGCTTTGCTGATAAAATAGTGTTTGCTTTCAGATTGTGGTGCCTGTCTGTTTAGCTCACATGCTATGCTTTCAGGAATGTCAGCCACATATTCTCTTAATAATAAGATGCTACAGTCATTCATTCTGAAATTGCAATGCTATTTCCATGTGCTCAGGGACCAAATGCATCCCCCAAACTGCAGGTAGCAGGAAGGACAGGGAGAAGTGGGAATTCACAAGCGAGATGTTAATGTTTGCAACTGATCCAATTCCAGGACGTGGCATTGATCTCATGTCATTTTATCATTAGATATGAAGGTATATTCTCACTTTTTCAGTGTTGTAGGTGGTACAAGTGAAGAAAATCCCTTCCATCTCATGGATAACCATTAAGCCCCAGAGCATAACGGGCAGATCACGTGCTGCTGTGCCACTCTGTAGGGTACAGGTAGCCCAGGCAGCTTTCCCAGATAGTCCATTTCTCTCCCCCTGTGATACTATGTACATTCTATGTTCAGAAGGGAATTCTGTAACTGCTGTTTGACAGTGTAGGTTGTGTCTGAGTAGTGCATTTGTTCAAACATGGAATATTCCAGAAGATTTTCCTAGTAGAGTCAAGCATCGCAAATCATGGAATGGTTTGCTTGGAGGGAAAGTTTCACCCCCTGCCATGGGCAGGGACACCTTCTACTACCCCAGGTTGCTCCAAGCCCCCATCCAGCCTGACCTTGGACACTTCCAGGGATGGGGCAGCCACAGCTTCTCTGGGCAACCTGTGCCAGGGCCTCCCCATCCTCACAGAGAACAATTTCTTCCCAACATCCCACCTAACCCTACTTTCTGTCAGTGTGAAGCCATTCTCTTTGTCCTGTCACTCCATCCCCTGATGAACAGCCCCTCTCTGGTTCCCTGTAGCCCCTTCAGACCCTGGAAGGTGCTGTGAGGTCCCCACCCAACCTTCTCCTCTCCAGCCTGAACAGCCCCAACTCTCCCATCCTGTCTCCACAGGGAAGGTGCTCCAATCCCCTCAGCAACTTTGTGGCCCCCTCAGGACTTTCTCCAATAGTTCCATGTCCTCCTTATGTTGTGTATATGGATTAGGCTTGGTTTACAGCCCTTATTTTGTCCTTGTACCAAATGAACAAGGAGCACATAAGAGTAGAGAAACCATGTGCATTTCAGAGAAGGCTCTTCCTACAACTTGTGATGAACAGTTTGATGGAAATTTTGATTTAAAATAGAAGAAATGTATAAGGAAGGCTCAAAATTAGATAGAGACAGAAGCAAAATGTTCTACATCTGTTCATTGATTCACTCCCCATAAATCTTGCCATCCCAAATCCTCACCAGACCCTAATGTTAGAGGCTGATATCTTCATCTTCAAAAAAGGGGGAGAAATAAGTATTTGACAATAGGGAAGAATTGCTAAAATGATATTAAACATCAGAGTTGGGCTGCACTAGAAATCATCTGCAATATTTATTGCCTAAATATAATCTTAGTGAAAATCATTTTCCAGTTTGACAATTTCAGTTCAGTGTTCCTTGATCTACTTTTTAGACACGGGAAATCAGTGTAACATTTTACCTCTCACCATGCCAAAATGTGAGCTCTTAGATGACTAATTTGCTGCCCATGCTTTCAAAGATGGGTTACACTTGGTGCTTATTTAGAGTAGAATTTCTGCATCACTTTGTGGCCAAATCCCCTTTAATGCAGGTACAGGTGTAATGCAAAGGAGTCTTTTTTCTGCAGTCTCTTTTCTGTATTTTCATATCAGTGGGACCTTACTGTACCAAATGAATATCACAGAATGGTTGGGGTTGGAAGGAACCTCTGGAGATCATCTAGTCCAACCCCACTGGAGCAGGTGAAACAGGAACTCCTCCAGGTGGGTTTTGAGTATCTTGTGAGAAGGGAACTCCAAAACCTCTCTGGGCATCCTGTCCCAGTCTCTGTCTGTCTCAAAGAAGTTTTTCCTTATATTCAGGTGGAATGTTCTGAGATTCAGTAAATTTTTCCTTCCATTTTCAGATATTTCAGCCTGTGCCCCCCCCCACCCCTTATCCTGTGGTTGGGCACCACTGAAAAGAATTTGGCCTCATCATCTTGATTCCCTCAAAAATATTTTTGTACATTTAAAAGGTCTCCTCTCAGTCTTCTTTAGGCGGAACAAGCCCAGCTCCCTCATAAGAGACAGGCTCCAGTCCTCTCTTCATCTCTGTGGCCCTCAATATCAGTGATTTCATCTTGAAAGAAATAGAAAAGTGACGTTATAAGACTTGTTTGGCAAAAATCAATATTCACAAAAGCTTACAATGCTGCTTATGACATGATAGATTTTCCCCTAAGTAGAACTTACTCTAGGGCAGAGTCGTGTCAGTCAAGCCCTGAGCTGAAAGCACAAAGAGCAGCTAAAAACCCTGCACCTGGAAAAGTCTTGTTGTAATGTTCTCTGGGCTCAGTACCTGATAAGTGATTAATTAGAGTCTCTAGAGAACTTTGCAGGAAAGGAGGTTGTACAGGTGTGCCTTGAAGGGCTGTGTGAAAACACTGCTGTTGGGATTTTTGGGTTTGGGGTTTTCTTTGGGGGAAAAAGTGATCCCTGAAGTCCTTATAGTTTACACAGCAGCCAAATTTGCCTCACACAAAGAAGTGGAAAACCTTAAAAGCTGTATTACAGTCAAATTACCAAGACTGCACTTGTGGAGTTGTGATATTTAGGAGCATTCCAGTGCAAAAGGCTGCTTGAGGTTCTTCTGTAGTGATGTGAATGAAGGGTCAAACAGATTTGATCTGAGGCTGATGCTTTCAAGCTCAATAAATATGTTGGTTGGAGACCTCTTGATTATTGTTAAGCCCCAAAGTGCAGCTTTTTAAAGGGTTTACATTTAAACTGACACCTTAGCATTGATCAGAGCTGATTGACCATCACTGTGATGGACCTGGAGAAAAATGTGAATAAATAAAGCAAATACTTTGCTGCTTCACCCACCAATGAGAGCACTTGTGTACATAGGGCTGGGCAGTAACTTGCAGGAGTTGGGCCATGAATCAAAGTGGGAAAGCGATATGAGGCTTGTTGAGGGTCACATCTCCAGTGATGTAAGGAGCAAACTGAAGGCACTACAGCAGCAGTTAACAGGCTTGAGCCCAGTGATATTTTTTTGCTGCTCAGAAGGATATTGCCAAAGCCTGCTCTATGGGGAAATTAGAAAGAGAGCTTTTCTAAACAGGGAGCTGGGTTACAGAGAAATAAATAAAAGTTGTGTTTGTGATGCTTTCATCTTTAGAAGGAGCACAGCAATACCTGGTTAAGCCTTTTAGGTGTTTTCACAGATATTTGCAGTGATGGCCACTTGTGAAAAAAGGTGGGAAAACTAAGAGCTGCAGCATGGGGCAGATAGAGGCGTAAAATCATAGATAATAGTAGAAAATGTTTGAGTCTTTATCAAGAGACTGGACTTTGCCTTGCTACCGTTGGCTAAGGCCTGGAATGGCTTAATTTGAAATTTAATACAACTCCTAATTCTCTCTAAAGACATAGAAAGTTAAATGCTTGAAATGGTATGTGTGCTATTATTTTTCCCTCATTAAGTATTGAGATCTACAATTTCATACATTGTAGATTTGTTTGACTTCTGTCCATTCTCTGTTCATTATAAAAAAAAGGGGGGAATATTCAGGTATTTGTTTGAATCTGTTCATCAGAAAACAAGTAATAAACTGTTTCTTTTAGATCTTAATAAGGAAAGTAGAAAATGCAGACGACTGGGATCAAATGTCTTGTATACAAACTAAAACCTGATTTTTGACATATATAAAGATGGATAAAGAATTATCTCTTTCCCCTAAACTTGTTATTGTCAGTCAACAAGATGAAGATCCAACCTATGTCCTTCTCCCAGCTTTTGTCAGCTTAAGAGAAACCACATTAGTAATCTTAATGTTTGCAGAAGACCTTTCTCTTGCAGCTCTTGGACATTTCTTCAGATCATTTTCCAGCTCTATTTCTAGTCCTCCCCATGCCTGTGTTATTCCAGCCTTGACCTTCCCCTCCACATGCTACAGCCTGGCTGCCCTTTTCTCCTGAAACCTTTCTTTCCCTGGAACCAATTTCTTTGAAACAACTTTTCTCAGTAACCTCTCAACTCTTACCTCAATCTTGTTTATCTTTCCTCTGGCAGATAATGCATATTTCTTTGTGTTTTCTTTTTTTTAAGAATTCATAAAACTGTGGCAGTGTAACTCTGTTCAACATCTGGTACCATTTTCAGTGTTACTGCCCCACTTGCCACTCAGTTTTTTCCTATTTCTGGCTCTGAAGGTTGGGTTTGGGTTGGTTTTGTTTTAAGGTTGGGGGTTTTTTAAAAATTAAAATCAGGCCTTATATAAAAGCTTATTCATATGCATAAGTGTTTCACAATCAAATCATTAGTGTTGCTGCCTAACAAATAAGGGGGAAAAAATTCGATTATAAGGTTTACTTTTAGGTGTTTCCATGGTTCATGCCAGGCTTATTTAGAGGCTTTGTACTTCTGCCTGGATTTGAGGTTCAGACATTTAGTGGGTTGGATGATAAAGGAAGGTGAGTAATAAAATTGCAGAGGGAAAAATCAAAACACCATGGAAACTCTGTGTTCAAAGGTCTCTGGAAACTAATCAGACATCCTAGACTTGGAAAAGGATATATTGTGCCGCTCTGCCCACAAACCTTTGCACAGGGCTGGTGAAGAGCTATACAGAAAGGCAGCATCTTCAGAGAGGCAGCATCACAGCTAGTTAGGGACCACAATTTGCTTTTTGCTGGATATTCAGTTGACAGGAGAGCAGTGGTGATGAGAATGGGGAGGGTTCACCCCACACATCAAAGGAGTTCTGTCGTTCCCTGCTCTGGACTCTGAGACATTCTGGAAAGGCACTGAGTTTCTTTTCCATGAAATGGTTTTTTACTACTCCATTTAGGACCTGGAGTAATTTAGCTGCAAGTTGTGCAACCTGTTTGAAATGTAAATATTAGAGAAATCTGCACTAGTGCAAAAGCAGTGCCCCCTCCCCAGGGCTCTGCAGAGCTCTGTCCCCTGCCAGGCCACTCTGAACTGGATCACAGCCAGCAGCAGGTCACTGGAGTCTGTAAACAAACCCCCTGGGTTGTCTCACAGCCCCACAGTTTAAAGGCTCCTGGGTTTTTTTACTGCTGTTCTCAAGGTGTAAATGCAGAGTCAGCAGAGCTGCTGCTGGAGCAGCTGGAATTGCAGCAGGTTGGTCACATTGCTGGAGCTCAATCTCCACTCCTGACAAGAAAAGTACCAAGTACAGGTTCATACCATAGAGGAGTCTAGTTCTCCCAGTCCCTCCAGGAACTGTGCTTCAGCATAGCTTTCACTTGTGGATTTGAGTGTTTTGTCCCCTAGAAGCAGTCCACTGTCTTTCTCCCCAGCTAAAGTAGGTACATTAAGGTGTTTTTTTCTTTACTGACAGGTTTTGGCAGCTTGTGGAAAATTCACTCTGTGTGAAGTTTACACTTGGACCTGGTTCTGTCACACCAGAAGGCAAGTTATGTCACCCCACTGCAAAAGGAAGCTGGTTTTTGTTTGTGGAATGAGAATTATTTTGCCCTCAGCTCCCAGAAACAAAGGAAACTTCAAGCTCTTGTTTTCCTTCTGGGTACCTCTTCTCAAGGATGTGCTATCTCTCAAATCAGAAGATGGGAGAACTTTTAAAATCTCAGCTATGTAGCCTTTATCTGTGACAGCTGAGACTTTGGTTCATTTCTGATGTACACCTCCTTCCTACAATATCCCTGACAGACTGAAAAGGACTTGTCCCCTTTTTTCAATGCAGAGGCAGTAAGTGCCATAGGCAAATTCAGTGAGGCTGCCTGTGGACAAAGGATGGAATGAAAGTCTAGTCTCCCAAGTTTTGACTCCCTGACAACCAATAAAGAATGGCAGCAGGACACTGTGCCTGGCCCTTTTAAAAATGCATCAGGTTTATCTTGAAAGCTGTTTTCTATCTTGAGCTGACTAGAATTATCCAAGGAAACTCAGAGTTTATGTCCTATATGTCAGGGAAACGCATTTCCGTGATGAAAAATTGAAATATGTCAATAAAACCAATTTCTCAAGATGTAGGAAATTCTGATTGACTTGTGGTTAAATCTGTCAGAGAATGAAAGTTTACTCAACTCTGTTTTTACAGTATCCAAACACTTTACTAACGAGTGCTCACTTCCATTATTCCTTGGGAGACCACTGAAGAAAAAAAGTCTTTGCTTTGTGCTGAATACATAAAATATTCAGTTAAATCTGAGAAATTTCACTGGCTTTCAATCATCTTCCTGACTTGTCAGAACATAAGGTGTGCCAAGGATAGAGCACTTGGTATTTCACCACTATATTCTTTCTGTCTCTTCTTTTTGCCTGGGAAAACAGTAGGGAAAAGGTGAGTTTGAAGGACTAAAAGCAGTTAAGAACTTTGTGTATCATTTTGATGGAGTCAGTGGTCAGGTTCCACCCACAGACTCAGACTATGCCTTGATGAAAACTGAAAGGCTTTGCCCAGAGCTCTACACTGGTCTTTTTAAATCCATGGAATTCTGTATCTGTTGCATACAAAGACTATATTACATGGCAGATGCCTGGTTAAAGCAAAATCAGGAACAGAAAGTGCAAACAAAATTGAATTCCATAATTCCTTCCCATTGTTACCCTCCTACCCTTCCTGCCTTTCAAGCTGAGTGTGCCCAACTGCTGCTTTTCCAGTGCTGTTGCAACAGAACACGTTTTGCATTTGAAGGTGAAATTTCAGGTTTTGATGTTTTGAAATAGTTACCTGCACAATGGTTAATCCCTGGGGTCAAAATAATCCATCTGTCTCTATCATTTCAAGCAGAAAAACTAAGTCGTTCTCGGAACATACGGCTCCATCAGGCCCTTCCGCCCAGTTGGCATTTCTGTATCCATCACATATGTTGTACTCCTGCTGCACCAACCATTTCCCAACTCTTTGTTCCAGTTCACCCATAAATTACTCTTTTATTTTCCCCTCAGTCTATGAACAGAAATCTCAGATAAAATCATATTTCATTCTCCTGTATGAAGTACAAGTTGCTGGAACAGATTTTAGATGCTGAGACCTGTTTGGATAATTTAATTTTTAAGGGATAAACTTGCTAAAATCTGACCTGCCTGATGTTTCCAACTGTAACTGAAGCCTTGACTTAAAATCATCCATGTTTAGTGGACAAATTTAGAGCATTTTGGGGATATGCTGAGATGTAAACATGATGGATTCACCTCGAGCAAACAGAAGGCAGACACTCTGTTTCTGTGGTGATATCTCTAAAGAGGTAATTCTGTGCCACAAAAGGAAATGGTACCCAATTTTAGTAATGAATATGTCACTGTGTATAACCAAACAGTTCTCTCCTCTATTCAGGTCTCTCCCTAAAAAGAGTTAGTTGTGAACATCAGAAAAAAAAATCCCCTCGTTTTCTACTTTTCATTTGTAGCAGCTGTTTAATTTTTTTGTTATGTAGTTGAAAAAAGAATAAACACCATCACTTGCCTTGTCATATCTTTTTTTTTTTTTTGCTGCTTTATGTAAAACCTTTTTGATTTACCAGCACTTGTCTGTGCACTTTCATGATGTTTCTTTAGAATCACTCCCTGTAGTGTGAATAAATGTTATTTGTGTCAGCAGCTAATCTTGCTCTAAAGCCTGTATTGTTATTAATATGTTTATTCAATACTGTTTATTCAAGCCCCAACTTACGTATTTTCAAGTCCTTTATTCCCCTGTGCCCGATGTCCATCAGTTCTAACCCTCTGTTGGGATTAGAAGGATGAAGGATTACCCTTGCAAAACATCTGTCACTGCCAGTGCTGGAAGAGCTTCATGACTGAGGATGGAGAGGGCCAGGGCTTGGATTAGCAGCTGAACCAGAGCTCAGTGGTTCTTCTCATTGTGCCTGATGTTTTCACCACTTCTTTTCCTTGTTGGAACATATCACAAGTGTTTGAGTTCAGCAGGCAGTGATAACCATTCATGCAGTGCCTCCAGTCACTGTTTAAACAGGTAAATATGCACAAAAAGTGATATTAACTTGAGTGTAAAAGGTAATGGCTTAATTAAAAAGTATTTTTGAATAATTATGTTAATTTATTTCTAATATCATCTAGGTTTAGTAAAGCTTTGGATGTCCAGAGAATTTTTGCTTCGTGTCCCAGGTGTGGAATTTCAGAATATTTGAACGCAAACAAAAGAAGTGGGCATTTCTAGGAGCTCAGCATGGAGTTCTGGACAGCTCAGATTCAGACCCTGCATGGATTTAGGTGTAACCAGTACCATTCAGAGTTGTGATGTGGCCTTGTAGTTTGTGGGAGAGTAAATGAAAATTTTCCTAATTACGAGCCTTCACTCAGTCTTAAGTGAAGAAGCCTGAGCCTAAATGCTCACCAGTAGTTCCACATCAGATGCAACACTGGATGATGTGGGGTTTCTCCTGATCTTTGTCAGGCAGACTTAAGACCTTGGAGCATTGACTCCTCTGAGAATGTCAACCCATGATGTCAAAACTATGCACACAGGACCATCAGCAGCATTTGCTGGTTCTGAGGTGGCAGGTGGTGGAAACAAATTTCTTCTAGAGATTTCTACAATTTGACTAAAAGCCTCCCTAGGAGAGTTTGAATGAAGCTGTAATGTTGCTTCTAAATCCTATACATGAATCAACACAAATCTAATTTGGAATTGGACATAGAAATTCCTGATGACATCATTGCTATTCTTTCATGAATTTCTTCTCTTGATTTTTGCATGTCAGTGAGGTCAAATCAATTTACATTGGTAGAGGTAGCACGTGCCATAATTTTGCTAGTTAAATGTTCCATATGTCACAATTTGCCTAGTTAAGTATTATATAGCATTATTTAAGTATTACTTAGCTGCTTTATTTCTAAAGTCACTCACTTCTAATGCTTGAACTCCAGGTGTCTCAATGTGGACACTTGAAGTTAAAGAGTTTTTGAAATGCCTGTTTGTTTCATGAGTATCAGGAAGAGTACTTGAGGCGGTAAATAATTGCATATATATCCCCTAAGTAAGAATATAAATGTGGCAAAAATACAGTATAAGCAGAACTTTTTTCCCTTGGGAATCTTTAGTCCCTTTTTGGGTGCTAAGCCATCCTTGTGCCTGCATAGGTTCCTGTACTACAGGAAAAAAACCAGTCCTTCCTAAGTGGGATTTCTTTCCTTTCCTTTGCCTCCTGGTTGTCACGGGCAGGACTGTTCTTTTAAACTCTTTGATTGGTGCATAATTAAAGAGGTATATGGGACAATAGCTTCTTATTTTAAAAAGCCATAAAGCTTTAATGAGAACATGGCTTCAGGGCCTTCCTCAATGAGAAGGGGGAAAAAGAGAAGAAAAAAGAGGAAGGTTCCTTGTGAGCCCTGCTGTAGCACAATGAAATGTTTCCAGACGGCTGGGGAAATGAAATGCTAACAGCTTTTGAAGAGGCAGCTAACCACAGGGAGAGAAAAGGACTTAAACCATCAGATGAAATGAGGGTGCTCTGCAAGGAAAATGATTCAGGCAAAGTGAGGCTGGTACTGATGGTGCTTGAGCTGCTGCTGCCTTTGTGTGCCACAGCTGGTCAGTCTGGTTTCTATCATCACAGGTTTGTGACACAAACAGACCTTTGTTTTCTTGGTCCTTTTTATTTTTTTTTTCTGCTGCGTAATAATTTCTAATTTCACAGAATCCCAGGATATGCCAAGTTGAAAGGGACCCACAAGGATCATCTAGTACAAATCCTGGCCCTGCACAGGCCCATCCCAAAGAGTCACACCATGGACCTTAGAAGATCATACAAATGCTTAAATTCTGTTTTACAATATTGTTTCTCCAATAATTGTCACTCTGGAGGTGTATTCTTTCTTTGCTGCCTTGCTCCATAAGCACTTCTTTCACCTTCCCCCTCATCAGCCCTTTTAATCTGAATGAGAGCAAATTAATGCACCATCTCTGGGACACTCCTCAGACTGGATGACAAAGTCAGAGGAACAGAGGGATGTGTAACTTCCAAAAATGAAATATGGAAACTTCAGGTGCTAAAGACAAAGGATTCCAAATTTAAGCAACATTGTCCCTTTAGATTCACTGGTCAGGGGGATGCAGTTCTTCAGATGTATTCTTTAGCTGGCCCTTTGCTGCATAAAGTGCCCTTTGTTTAATGTTGTGTTACAATGCAGAAAATTCCTCCCTTACAAAGTTCCCTACAGTGCTGTTTGTCACCATATGGAAATACTGGGGTGTGTTCAAATAATGTGGAAAGAGGAAGGGTTATTTATAGAGCAAATGATAAATTAGCTGAATGCATCAACCAAAAGAGAGGAAATACTTCCAAATATCATTTGCTGTTATTATAATAATTTATATTTAACCACTGTAAAGGGCATTGTGAAAGGTGCTATCAATTGTCAGTCTACAGTGGTGGACAACTGACTGACTTCAAGGGAAAGCAAGTCTTTACCCAATACTGCACAGAGAAAAGAAATCAGACAAGTACTGTGTGGATCATAGGATGGTTTGGGTTGGAAGGGACTTTGTTCCACCCCCTGCCTTTGGCAGGGACACCTTCCACTATCCCAGGTTACTCCTTGGACACTTCCAGGGAGAGAGCAGCCACAGCTTCTCTGAGCATCCTGTGTCAGGGCCTCCCCACCCTCACAGCCAACAATTCCTTCCTAAAATCCAATCTAAACCCACTCTCTGTCAGTGGGAAGCCATTCCCCCTTGTCCTGTCATTCCAGGCCCTTGGAAATATTTGCTCTCCATGTTTCTTCCAGGCTCCTTCAGGTCCTGGAAGGCCACAATTAATTCCCCCCAAAGCTTCTCTTCTCCAGGCTGAACAATCCCAGGTCTCCCAGCAGAGCTCTGATCACCTTGGGACCTCCCCTGGACTCTCTTCAACAGCTCCATGTCCAGAGTACTGATCAGAAGGGAGACAGAAACTCAGAATAAATGTAAAACCTAAACAGAAACAAATGGTGTCACCTTTTGCCCCAAGGCACACGGCAAGAAAACACAACTACAAGGGCCCTGCCCTTCCCAGCAGGTGATCTACACACACAGCAGGGCAGGACTGCACCCTGTGCCCTATGTTGTGCTCTCCTTCATGCTGTTCCATGTGTTTCCACACAACTAGATGAAATTGCCATGGACTCTGGCTGGTCAAATACAGATTCCTCAATCTAGATTGTCTGATACAGCCCATTTCTGCCCCTCTGAAAGTTGTGAATGCTTCAAAGCTGATTCAGAGCTGTGTATTCAGTGCAGCCTTTCCATCCATTATCATTGCTACTTAGGAACTAAGTTTTAAGACCTCTACTTTGCAGCACAGGAAACAATTAACCTGTATTCTTTTTTCCCCCAATATTTATTGTAAAAGCATCCTCTTTGTATTCTCTCCCTGCTATCATGTTAGTTAACTTCCTGTATGCATTTCCACACCTTCTACAGACTGTCCTCAGGATGGATTAATATCCTTTCCAAAAAGTAGATTAAATTAGTCCTGTTGGACTGTGTGTAGCCACAGAAGGCTCTAAAGCTTTTCAGAGCTTTTAACATTTTATGCTAAAATCTAGAGAAGTCTATTATGTTTGATACACATGCAAACAATCTGTATTTTCAGAAGCCTTTCCTGTGCATCAGAAATTATTTCTTTTTTTGTGTCTCTATTCAGCAACTCTCCTGTGGGATTCTTACCCTTGTAATAATGACAGGTTAGCAGGCAAGTTTTATTTGGTGCCTTGTCCATGTAGATGAATAGATAGATTAGCTCACATTGATACTCATGTGGAAGACATCCCATTATTTATCCTTGGTTTCCTGCAGCAGACTGTGCAATGTAAAGTCATTTCAAATTTTTAGTAGTCTTTTAGTGCCTAGCCTTAGTTTTGAGATCATTCTCAGCTTCCAGAAACCCAAGCATGAGTATTTTGACATGTCAAACGCTAAAGCTCTATAGGAGTCTGGAAATAGTCTGTGAGTCAATAAAGAATCTGTGGAAGATTGGAATATAACTTAGAATAAAGCAGAAGTGATTAAGGCAAAAGTGATTCCAACTATATTGTGAAAAAAAAAAAAAAAAGAGTTGTGGTTTTCCAACCAAGGAAACTTTGCGCTGAGAGAGAGTCGAGTTTGAATTCTTTCTTTTATTATATTTTTTTAGCTTACCTAGAACAGCTTTCCTGTGCGAGATGTTCATGCCAGTGCTGCAGTTCGGGTGCTGAGACATTCCATGTGAAATCTGTGCTGCAGTTTGTCTGGAGAGCCCTCCCTGCTCAGACACGCGGGGCTGCTCTGCAGTAAAAGCTGAATGTTTTACAACATGTGCAGACCCTCTGTGTCCCCTCTGCCCCTCTGATCCCACCTTTTGTTCTCTCTTGCATTCCTCCATGTGCACAGACATTTATATGGCAGTTTCTGGTTTTCTTTGAAACCTAATAGCCTGGTCACCGGGAGAAGGGATGAGTGTTTAATTTGTCCCAATCTGTGTAGTGTTGAATCACTGCAGAATTGCAGTAGAAATGCATTGTCTTTGCAGCATATTGAGGTCTCTGAGCATGAAAAAGTACAAACTTGTGATTCAAAAGTTCACTGCCTGCTGTTAAAGTCAAGTGATGCTTTCCATTAATAACTATTTTTTGTTGGTTTTAGATTTTCCCCAAAAATTTAGCTGCACAGGCTGAAAGTTTCCGTGGTGGGTGCTAAATACTGTCCTGACAGGCACAGTGGAAGGCTCAGGAATAATTGTCTGCAGAGCAAGGTTTAAACAGGGAGCAATAAATAAGATTTAGGTCATGCATTGAGCAGTGATGAGAAAACAAAATATTGAATAGCTGTTCATTAAGGAAGTGCTGCCTGCTGCACTGTGGCACCATGGCGGGGTCTGCTAAGGAAAATAGGGTAAAGTAGGATAAATATAATTATATCTTTTTATCTTATGTTTATATATATGCAGTGGACAGGTATTCAAATTGCACAGTAATGTTAACTTCCCAACTTTGAAGCTTTTATTGGTACAATGTCAATAGTGAGCTCTGTGTGTGTGTGTTATATTTATGCGTGTGCTATTTCATTCTCTGGCCAATTGTAATGAAATTAACTGTGTCATCAGGTTCTGAAAATACATTTCACTTAATACCAGTGTTTCTGAATACCTTTGAAATTAGAGAGAAGTGCCCAACTTGCTGGGTTTCCAATGTAAGCCTTTTATGTGACAGTTCTAACAAGAAATGTATGCAAAGCCATTAGAATGAATGGCATGATTGCAAACTGATTATTGCATGAGAGAGGACAGAATTGGTATTTAGCATAATATTGCTTCCCTTTATGTTTTGAAAATCTCAGTTCTAGGGAATACAGTAGAACTTTAATTTAAGCCTAATTGTTGGAATTTAGTGTTGTGCTGAAATGTCGATTTTCATTTCATAGCAGAACTGAAGCTTTACAAACACCATGGGATTTCTTGACAACTTAAGTGGAGAAACTGCTGCAGAAACTGCTGAAAACTGCACAAACCATCTAAGATGTGAAAACCTCTTCTCAGCTTCACATAGAGATCAGGCTCAGAGGCAAAGGGTGTATTACTGCTCAGAATCATCCCGTGCAGCACCAAAGTTCAGTATTTGGGGTGTCTGTTGGTAAGACAAGAAAAGACAGACACTGCAGGCAGCCAGACTGAACCAGGCTTCCCTGAAGTAATCATTCCTCAGATGGACCTGGGAAGAGGAGGGCAGCCATGGAAAGCTGCAGTGTTTTCAGATGTGTTGAAAATTGTGTTCATTGTTCAAAGAATCATGGAATGTGCTGAGTTGGAAGGATCCCCAAGGACCATCCAGTCCAAGCCCTGGCCCTGCACAGGCCCATCCCCAAGAGTCCCCCCTGTCCCCAGAGGATCATCCCACCCCTCCTGCAGCTCTGGCAGCCTTGGGGCTGTGCCCACTGCCCTGGGGAGCCTGGGCAGTGCCCAACCCCCCTCTGGGCAAAGGAGAGCCTTGGCCTGAGATCCCCCCTGCCCCTGCCCTGACACAACTCCAGCCCTTTCCCTGGGCTTCTCTCACTGGTGTTGTAAAGGGCTGGGCTGCATCAACTATCAAAAAACAATGCAGAGTAACAAAACACTCCATAGGAAAGATATGTTTCATGTCAAGAACTTGTACTTCCAGTCAGTTCTATCACTTCTGTCTCATAAGCCTGGTATTTAATATAGTTGGAAATGTGGCCTCTGAATCCCAAGGCAGCTGCTTTGTGCTATTGGACCAAACCACACGTGGTGGCAAATTCCAGCACAGTTCTGTGTTGTCCCTGTGCCACCGACAGCAAAAGGCACTGGACTCCTGCCAGCTCCTGGGATTATTCTCTTAGGGGACTTTTGTCCCTTGTTCTTTAAGACCCCATGTCCTGGAGAGGAGATTTGACAATAAAACCCTGTGTTCTTATGGTACAGATATGGGGCAAAGTATAAAGAGCAGATGCACCCCAAAGCTGAAACCCCTGATTGTCTAACAGAATAGTGGATATAATCCACTGAAAAAGCAAGGAATGAGGCTTTCTTTTCTCCAAAAATGTGTTCTGTACCTGATGCACAAGTCCAACTCTCCATTAACTCTCCTTAGCACCTACAGCAGCATGTTCTGTCCTGTTCTGCCTCCCTTCTTCCCTCTGGCTCCAGGGGCAAACTGAGCCAGCTGAATTTTATCCATTCCTCCCTCCAGCTTTGCACCAGACTCTCCCTTTGGGAACCACCCACCACCTTCTGGTAGCAGGAGCTTGCATTTTTGTCTTTTTGTCTCTCCTTTATTGTATATGTTCTCTTCTTTCTTCTTTTAACTTCTGCCTTGTGAAGGGCAGAGGAGGGGCAGGGCCTGAGCTCTGCTCTGTGGGGCCCAGGGCCAGGAGCCCAGGGAATGGGCTGGAGCTGTGTCAGGGCAGGGGCAGGGGGGATCTCAGGCCAAGGCTCTCCTTTGCCCAGAGGGGGGTTGGGCACTGCCCAGGCTCCCCAGGGCAGTGGGCACAGCCCCAAGGCTGCCAGAGCTGCAGGAGGGGTGGGATGATCCTCTGGGGACAGGGGGGACTCTTGGAGTTGGACTCCATGGTCCCTGGGGGTCTGTTCCACTCAGCTGATTCTGTGATCTTGAGGTGCTGCTTCCTGAGAGTGCAGCATCTCTGTATGACACCTCCAAACTACAAGGCTGGCACAGGGACACCATCCTGTTCCAGAACAGACAAATCCCTGCATGCACAGTCAAGTCCTTACTGCTGCCTCTGTCCTGATTAAGTTTGAAAGAGAAAGAGGAGCTCTCTTGGCTGGAATGGGTCCTGCACTTCATGACAGCACAAAACTGTGAAATAGCTGTTCCTTTGTCTTCCATTCTCCACCTGTGCTGGTTTAGATGAGGACTGACATCAGAGAGATGCAAACACTAGGGCAGAGCAGGGATAAAATGTGATGGAAAAACTGTAAGATATGTAGAAAAGAAGGGTAGGGTGGCGTCACGGAAAGCAGAGGATGACTGAGGTCAGCAGTGAGGCTGTGGAATATCTTGGGATAGGTGTGTGTGCTTCAGGTGACATGAGCTGGAGAAAACCTTTGTCATTCAATGAACAATGTTGAACAACATTGTTTGTCACTCAATAAACAACATAAATACCAGGATTTTGGGCAGGAAAATGAACTTGTATGTAACCTGTTCATCAGGAGTATGACTATCATACCTTTTAGCAGGAAGGTGAAAGCAGATTTGAAAATGGGAGTAAAAATGGCAAAAAAATTTGTAAGGCAGGGTTATGAGTTTCTATTGTTGGATAAAACAGGGTTAAAGAAACATAGATATAGTGGGAAACAGTCCAGAAATTCATAGTTGACATAGCTCCATTTCTTCAGTATATAATTGGAAGCTTTTTTCAGAGGGATGGAAGAGAAGTGGGAAAATGCTGAGGATTGTGCCACCCCTTATTCTGATTTTAATTATCCTATAGAGAGGAGAAAATCATCTCTGCACAGATGGAGCTCTTTCCTCACTCCATAAAGTGGCTTAACCCTCACCTGTTCGATGGGCTTGGTAATTATAAGTTTTACAGGTTGAAAAGTGGCTGGAAATTATCAGCACATTTCGATGGGGAAAGATGTTGATATTTTAAGAAGCCCATTTTTTTTCCATTTTCTTTGTTATAAGCCTGAATTCTCCATGTGGCATGAAAATCAAAGTAAAGGCCTTGCTGAAGCTCTGTAAATCTAATTAAAATAAGGTCACTATGAAAATGGGCCCATTATCTTGTTGATTGCAACAAGTTGGAGTCAACCTTATAATGTAAGACTATTCTGTATTTTCTTTATAGAAATAGAATGTAAAAATGCTGCTTGGTATAGGGCAGTAAAATAAAACTAACAGGAGTCTTATAACAAGCACAATGATTTAAAAAATCATAGAAAGACTTGAAAAAAGTGCTATTCAACTGCTTTTCTTTCTTAAAGTTCTCCTGGCCCTGCAGGCTTTCAGCAATGTTCAAAGATTAGGCTTATTTACTGAGATATTGATTGGATTATAATATTATGATGTTAGAATGAATATCTTGCACTGGGGTGTCTGGTTCTTTTTGGAAAGATATTTGAATCTGCAATAAAGACTGAATGTGCTGAGGGATTTAACATGCTGCTGTTCAGCTAACCACTCCTAGCAACACAAAACTGACTTTAAAGGCCTGTTATTTTAGTCCTGATGAAAATTCTTTTGTTGTTTTTTTTTTTCAGAGCTCTTAAGGTTTTGTTTTTAAAGAATTATACCCTCTGCTCCTC
Source organism: Serilophus lunatus (assembly GCA_013399895.1). Classification (NCBI taxonomy): domain Eukaryota; kingdom Metazoa; phylum Chordata; class Aves; order Passeriformes; family Eurylaimidae; genus Serilophus; species Serilophus lunatus. The sequence continues at coordinate 1,991,064 of VXBA01001096.1, read as the reverse complement.
TGAGCGTTTCTATACAAAGGTCTCCTCTAACAGTTGCTTTTAGCTGGGTTTCACATGAACAAAGCAGTCAGCTCTTGCTAATTCTAAACCCAAGGGGCTCCTCTTTCTGTACATTTCTTAATTACATGGGCTATTAAATAGGGGGCACAAATGCAGCAAATTGTATGAAAGGTACACAATGAAAATCCTGCTACAGGCTGACCCACATCCACACCATCCACACAGGCTGCTGAAGGGAAGAAGGAACAAACATAGACTACTGAAGGGTTTGGTACCTACTTATTAAAATCACTGTCAGATTTTTTAACAGAGTCCCTGGCACAGGAATTACAAGACAGCTGAATGCCTGGAGACTGCAGGCTTGATGTATGGAGAGTTGTAGTTCACACAGGATATAGAGATACTGAAGAATATGGCCCTGATAAACACACAAAAAACACCCTCTATTTTCTTCCCAGATCACAATTTGTCTTAGTATTTCAAATATTACTTTCCTATTTTCTGAGCACAGGAAAACTCGTCAAAAGGAACAACCACTGTCCTTATTTATATATTCTGTTCTAATGTTTGGTTCAGGTTTTTTTCTGTTAGGCTTTATTCTTAAGTGTTTTGGGGGTCTGGGTATTGATGAGCACTCAGTCTGATATGTTGTGGAATTTCCTGCCACCTCCTCATGCTTGGAAAAATACAAAATTCAATAGCAGCATAGTTTTTGCCGAAACAGGTTTGTTTCTGCCTGTCCCCAAGCACATGTTGTCTCAGCACACAATCAGGTGGCATCAGTATTGTCTCCCAGTCCTCCTGGATTGTTGTGGGTATTCACAGTGTTTGCAGTGAGGAAAAGAGGAAGCTGCTCTGTTCTTGATTGGGAGAAGAAGCAATAGATATTTATAAATTGAAACACAGAAGTAGGTTAGATGTTAGGAAAGAGGCAAAGAGGATGAAGGACTAGAAGAGATTGCCTTGGGCTTGGGGAAGCTCCAGCATTAATGGCTTTCAGAGAGAATTAGGCAACTGTCTGCCAGGGATTATGTAGGTACTGTTGACCCTGCCTTGGGCAGGAGACTGGTCTGGCCTGACCTCTGGAGCTCCCTTCCAGCCCTGCTTGTTATGATTTTGTGCTGCAGAGAAGAAGCTGTGCTCAGAGTCCCACAGATTACACATCTCTGCTTTTTGGACTTGCAGGACTGACAGGACAGCAAAGCTTTAGTGTCAAAAATTCTCAGGAGAGTGCTCAGAAAATTTCTATTCTACAGAAATTTGTTACTTTGTTTTTTTAGCATGTTTGGGTTTAAATGTGTATGTAAATCTTGTGTGGTCAGCAAGAAAGGCTATAAAATGAAATTATCCAAAAGATCTGTTATTTAGCTGCTGCGTTGGAATCAAAAAGAATGCTTTGTTCATGAACTCTAATGCTTGTTCTTGACTTGATCACTGATAGTCTCTGCTCTTTCCTCAGCCCCAAGAAATTAATGACTCTGTCTTACAGGCCACTTTTCAGTAAGCAATTCACAGTCATCTAAACTTCATTCCCTTCAACATTTTGACTCCTCTGACTCTGTGTGGGTTTTGTGTCATTCAAGAGGCCACATGAAGCCCTTCTAAGGTCAGCTCACTGTTTTTCTTGCCTGCAGTTCTGTGTTATTGTGCTTAATAGATGTGATAACAATCTGCAAAAATCTTAAGACTGTAAACACTGAAGAGAAGCAGGAATGTGTCCAAGGATGTGTGGGAAGAAGTTGACCAGAGAAGCATGGATATAGTGCATACTATGATAAGTATCTTCACAGCTGGATCTATGAGAATGGAATATGCTTTCACGAGATTTTTCAGACCAGTTTAAATAAATGATGAAAACTGTTCTGCAGCGTCAGCTGTTGATGGAGCTGCATCTCTCTAACCACACTATCAGAGCACATATGCTCATTCTTTCCTCCAGAAAACTAGTTAAAGGGCACGAAAACTCTCCACTGCAGCTGCTACATATCATGGGACAAAAATCCTTGGAGTTTTGTTGCTGATTTGAAAATTCAGTGGTGACTTGTGCTCTTTTAGATATCTGAAGGTTTCTAAATTCAGCCACCCTGTTCGAGATGTCTGTGGGTCTCGGGTAGCAAAATTTGCTACCTTCCTTGCAGGATCTATTATTATTTCCACTTCCCAGTATTCCAAACCCAGAAGGTTTTAATGAATTCCAGATACTTTTGTGCTCCTTGCAAGCCCTGTTTGCTAATGCAATGTGAAAATGCTAATGGCAGTAATAAATTTGGTACATTTACTATCTTCTGAAACAAAACCTTGCTGGGCTCAGTGATAAGAATGTCTTTCTTCTGTGCATCTTTATAGGATTGTCTTGCCTTGCCTGTGGAGCTCTGGGAAGCTGGGCAGATATGGAGCATCCTATGGCATGCAAGGAACAGCCTTTTCTGGGATCATAGGGCTGAAGTCTTTGAATCCACATGGATCTGGGAATCAGTGGTAGAGTTCTTTTCCAGGTGAATCTTCCACAGCCACGTTTCTCTTGAGTTAGGCTCCCTCCTCCAAGGGTGGTGATCCCTCTGTGTCATTTCTTATCAGACTGTTGGCAGAATCTTCCTTGTGTTTGCCCTCCTGCCCTTCTATCTGCAATTGCTGAAGAGGGAGCTCATGGAAGATGAGGTTTGTGCACTCCCAGTGGCTTTTTCCACTTGATACTCTGCTCCTGTCCACAATCTGGGTGCAAGGGTATCACTGATGTTACAGCAGAGAATCTAAAACTTTCAGCTTTTCCGTCCTCACTTGAAAACACCACTATTGGTTTTCTGTCACTTGCCTTCAAGCCTGATTAATACTATGTAAAACTGAACACTTCACAGCTATTCTTCAGGAGGATTTAGAGCCCCCTGATTTCCCCTAGTGAAGTAAGCAATTGCATTATTTCAACGTGAAGGAGAGAAAATTGAGATCGATATCCCGTCGTAAATACAACGCCGTGACTCGGAACAACAACAAAGATTTAATTTTTCTGAAGGCTGGGGGACCAAATATGTGGCAGTTACTGTGTTCTTCCACAGCCATATATTAATGTGTTAAACTGCTGCAGTTAGTTGACTTGATGTCACAGGGCTCAAGGAATGTGGCTTCTAGATATGTCCTGAAGAAAATCAGTAAAAGTCAGTAACTTTCTCTTACAAAATTTGGAGAGAACATAATCTGCCCCAAGCATTTTTGCCTTTTCCAGGCTCAGTGGTGATTCACTTTTCAATTCACCCCCAGGCTACAAAGAATGAAGGGGATTATACACTCAGTCAGGGTGGAAATCCTTCATCCTTGTCTTGAATAGCCTGTAGGTGAGGATTTAATGGCTAAAAGGTAAATATGAATGATGGGTGGTTTGGAGGAAGATGTTTTCTTGCAGAGAACTGGGAGGTTTCTCATGGTGATGTTCTGCTGTGATGTTTCACCTCAAGGGCAGGAGCAGCTTTCAGGCAGCAGGACTGAAAAGTGGATCTTCTTTTAGAAATTATAAAATTGGGGTTCTTCTGGTTAAATTATGTGAGAAGAACTGAAACACAGCAGAAGTGCTCGTGCAGCTGAACAATAAAGTTTTAGGTGTGAAGACGTTACTCCAAAACCAGAATCCTGAAGTCTGAACTCTAAATCCCAGGAGGTGGGATGACAATTGATAGTGATATGAAGTGACAAACTCTCCTAGGGACTTGTGGAAAATGTAAGATGCAGAGTATCTGTGCATTCAAAGGAAGGATAGAACCAGAATAGTACATTGATTGTCTCCTCAGATTAAATGTACGTGTTGCCATATATTAAACCACGGTAACTCTCTGTTTTGCTCTTCTTCCTATTGACCTCAGCAGGGATTACACAAATAGATGGATGCAGGTTCTCTGCAGCTGGGCAGTAAAGATGCAAGTCTCTCTCTGGACATATTCCTGTCATCCATATCCAGAAGGACTTTGCTTTCAAGGGTTCTTACGTTGCTGAAAAATCTCTGAAAGTTTTGGGGTTTTTTTGAAATGAATTGGTTTGTCTTCTGTTTCCAGAGCCAGATGGGGAGGGTAATAAACTCTTTTGGGGGTGGAGGGATTGAGCTGGTAAAGTGTTAGGTAGGAGTTGGAATTAATTTCAGATGCAGAGATGTTTGCATGTTAAAGTCTGTGACAACTCTCACTATTGGACTAGATTTACTTGAGGAGAATCTGTGCTAAGGGAGTGAAAAAAAGGTTACATGCCTCTCACAGAGAAGCCAGGGAACAGTGGGATTTATAGATCTGCCCTGTGGCTGAGATTAGATAGCCAGCAACAGGAGCCTGGGGGAAAATGGGCTATAATTTGCATGCAGCTAGGTAATTACAAGTTCCTCCATTAAATCTTCTCCTCTGCATATGAATCTAAGGCTTAGTTAGGACAAGTCCAATTACCTTCCTGCACTCTACATGGAAATGTACTTGAAGTTCACTTGGTGCAAAATCAGGCTGCCAGTGTGTTTGGTGGTATTAGTGTGATGTGAATATACTGTACCAGCTGGAGAACTGTGATGTGTTTCCATTTGCTTCCATGTATAATTCAGGATCCTCATAAAGAGCACGAACATCCCGGATATCTGAAGGATACTTTGTGGCCATCCTGGGAGTTCCATTGATTAGTTATCAGGGGAACAGTTGCAGAAAGCTGCATTCCAGCCAGTGAAATAATTTTACACTTCCAGTTAGTTGAATATTCAGGCTGTTCCTGAGGCAGAGTGGGAGCAATAGATGAAGGTAATGGGACCCTGGACTTTTTTTGGATTCTTAGTCCTTTAATACAGCTTTGAATATTAATTGCAAGGTGTCATCAGTTCTGTACATGGGTTGTGCTCTTCCTTCAGCTTCAAAGTGAAACATCTTCCTCTCTGTTGCTTTCTCTCTGAACCTGCTTTTCCGTCCAGTCCAGGAAGCTTTTAAACCATTTCTGCTTATTCTTCCACAAGATCTTTGTTAAGACAAGGTAAAAACAAGATGAATTTTCTGTCTAACAAGTCTTTTAAAGTTCAGTTTTGTCAATATTCTTTTCTCAACTGTGTCCTTGTAGCATGTGCTCCACTGAAGAGGCACTAATTCATGGTACATGTGCCTCTGGATAAGTGACCCTCAGAGGGACAGGGAATCTGATGTCACACTGCTGTCCAGTGAGGGCTGTAATGAAATGATTGACCACATTTCAGTCACTCATTTCAGCTTCTTTTCAACTACGTGTGAAAGATTAAGACTTTGTATTAAACTGCATGATTCCACTTTCTCTCCATTTCTTCTTCAGTCTCTCCTTGATGATAAATAATACAGGAGAATGAATAAAGTATTAAACTTGAGCCACTGGGACTGAAGTTTCCATCTCATTGGTGGTCCAGCCCAGTGTGAAATCTATTTGGTGGTTTTTGGCTTGGTCCTTCTGGAACAGTGTTCTTCCTGTGAAGATATTAACTATGAAGAAATGCAGTGCAGCAAAGCAATCCCAGTGTCTGTTTGAGACAGGCCAAAGATTAAGTTAATATAGAAACAGGTTTGCCTGCCACTCACACAGAAGAGTGTCTACAGGGCAGGCTTTGCTTGGAGTGCTACAAGGCGTTGGTCCTGGGCCTGCTCACACTCCTGGCCAGCTCTGTTCCATACACTGTGTCTAGTTTTCAGTGCTTAGGTTATGAGTGAAATCATGGAATCTCATAATGCTCTGGAAGGGACTTCAAAGATCATCTTGTTCTACCCCCTGCCATGGGCAGGGATACCTTCTACTATCCCAGGTTGCTCCAGCCTGGCTTTGGACATTTCCAGGGATGGGGCAGCCACAGATTCTCTGAGCAACCTCTGCCAGAATCCCACCACACACAGAGGGAAGAATTTCTTCTGCATATCTGATCTAAATTTCCCCTCTTTCAGTTTGAAGCCATTTTCATTTGTCCTGTCACTCAATTCCCTGATGAACAGCCCCTCTTTTGTTCCCTGTAACTCCTTCAGACTTTGGAATTTGCTGTGAGGTCTCCACACAAACTTTTCCTGCCCAACCTGAACAGCTCCAACTCTCCCATCCTGTCTCTACAGGGAAGGTGCTCCAGTTCCCTTTATTAACTTGGCAACCTCTTCTTGACTTTCTCCAACAGTTCCATGTCCTTCTCATGTTGTGGGCACCAGAACTGTTCACAGTGCTCCAGATGGGGTCTCACCTGAGGGGGCAGAGGAGCAGATCCCCCCTCCCCTGCTGCCCACGTTGGGGGATNTGCGCCAGATGGGGTCTCTCCTGAGGGGGCAGAGGAGCAGACCCCCCCTCCCCTGCTGCCCACGTTGGGGGATCAGCCCAGGGCACGGAGGGGGGGAGGTCTGGATTCACGGGATACACAACCAAGGCATGTAGAGTTTTTGTCTCCCATCACACCCAAATCCTTCTCCCTAGGGCTGCTCTCATCTCTTCTCCACTCAAACTGTAGGTAGGCTTAGAATTGCCCCAACCTAGGTGTGGGACTTTTCACTTTCTTTTGTGATATTGCTTATTTGTATGTATATATTCATAAGTATAATTATGTATATATATATGTATGCATAAATGTATATGCATGTATATATGTGGGTATATACATACATACATACAAATATATATATTTTATATATATATATATGTGTGTGTGTGTGTGTGTGTGTGTGTGTGTATATATATTAAGAAAAAGTGAAATAGTCCCCCCACAATTGACTCACACAGGGGAAAACACCACCTGGTTGTGACTGGGCAAACAAATGTCTAATGTCACTAACATTACTGCAAGAGCTTTCTTTTTATAATAAAAAGGAAATCTATCGTTGATATCAATGTGCTGCTTGCAAATCTTTATAGTCCCTGTGCATAAAATACACTGGATTTCACTTTTTAACCTAATATATACTTTGTATCTTGAAAACGGAATAGAATTAGAAATAAGTGGGTCAGATTTGGGTATTTGGAAACACATTCTGTGTCTTTTGGATTCCTACAGAAAGGTACAATCACTTGTCTTCCTTCTAGTGAGTAATGCTAATTGTATGTACATTATTTTTGCATGTCAGAGTGACCTCAGTGTCCTTGCTGAGGTTCATTGACAGCAAAATGCTGAAAGAGGGAACATTTAAGCACCTGTATAGGAATGCAGAGTCAGTTCAGTGGTTTCTCAAGTATTCATGAGAATGAATTTTCTGAATGTAATGATTGGTGCTGTGGCCTGAAATTACATCTGGATTTTGTAGTTTAGGCTTGGTCAATGGGGTACTGACTGCCAAGATGTTTATGGCAGTGCTGGTCACTAAAATGATTCCTTTTTTGTCTAAAAATTCCCTTAGTTTTGCTTCTCATTTCTAAAATACTGGCACAGAGTATCCACCAATGCTGTGCTTGCCCCATCCCTGTAAGACTTCCAGAAAAGGTTGGATGGGGCTTGGAGCAACCTGGGATAGTGGCAGGGAGTAAAATAAGATGAGTTTTAAGATCCTTTCCAGCCCAAGTCATTCTGTGATAATCCCAGGAGTGGTTGGTGGAATCTGGCAGTAAGAAACTTTTTTTGTATTGGTAATATTAGAATTTGTTAGATGTGAACTGGTCTCTTCCTCCAGACTTCCACCAACCAAGGCTTGGGGCAGATGCTCTAATTCCTGAGGTTCATCCAGTCTGCACAACACTTTTTCAGGCGCCTGAAGAAGTTTGCACAAAACCACTGAAAATTATTGGCAGACGAGTTGCAAAGTTCTGCAATCATGCTCTTGTTGCAGATAACAAACTGCATAAGAAATTACAAAATATGCCGGATTTATGAATTATTGGTTGCACCTCAATCTTTGCTATGTCTTTAAAAAACTAATAATACAAGTGAATCTTCTCACAGTCCCTGTAAAACTTGTAAAAAAACCCATCAAAGTGGGCTGTGGTCAGTGGAAACTTTTTGTTGGCTTCAGGGAGTATTGAGGCAGTTGCTAAATGAAATCTCCTGATGAACCCACAAATTTCTGTACTTTCTTCTTGTGGGGAGAAATTGGCAGGGCAGGATCAGTACAAAAGCTGTGCCTTGCTGTTCATGGTTAGGCAAAGCCTAGTGAAGAGCTCTTAGGAGAAAGAAAAGTGAGAAGATCTGATGGAAGAGCAACAAGTGATAGCAATGTTGAGGTTTTGCATCTTCCAGCAATATCAGTGTGTCTCCTCTGACTGAAAATTCCTGAAGCAGGCAGAGCTGGCAGATAGGGAGAGGTCAGGTCCAAATCTCCCAAAACCCTGATGAAGGAGGGGATGTCAAACCAGTGGCTCTGACTAAGCACAACTTCTGTGGGCTTTCTAAGACAATCTGCTTTAATACCAGATGCTGAAGAGTTAGAAACTGTTTAGCCTGGAGAAATCCCTTCAATAAGAAAGTGGAGCATTAACAAATAGCAACTAAAATTTCTGATCAAAATATTGGCTGTGCTTATAAAGAGCTGTCTTGTTGGACAACTTGCATTCATATGTCCAGGACACACATTTCAGCAAGTTCACCATCCCCTCTCTTGAATGAAATAAATAATATTGACCTTTGGAAATTCGTGGCTCAATAGTTTGTCTTGTCTTTAGAACTTGCCAAATCTCATGACTATGTCTGAGGGGATTGTTTCAGATACATCCATGTCAATAAGACCTCATGTGAGCTAAAATATCCAATTTAAGAGTGCAGGACTCAGTCATCTTGTTGACAAGCTGCCTTCACGCTAGATATATTTTCTATTATTGATGACATTTCCAGCAGATCCCAGAACAATGTTAGGTGAGTTCTAAAATTAATATCCTTTTTCGTGGTTCATTAGTTTGACTAGGTCTGGATAATAAATAGGGCTACAAAATCCAAGAAAACAAATAACCCCCTGCATTTCCTCTCAGAATCAACTCTGAAACTGAAGGTGAATTTTGATTATTTTATAGAAAATTAGAATTTTGACTGAGGAATCTTTATGGAATTTCTAAAAACGGCATGCTCATTTTTCTTTTCACTTTCATATGCCTACAGAGTCCCAATCAGAGGGATAATTAAAATGCTAAAATGTAATGAAATAATGTCTGTGAAGTGTTTCTAACCAGAAGCAGAGCTCTCTTGCAAGATTTCAGCTCAGTTCTGCAGACCCAGAGGATTTAGCTGTTTCTGATAAGCCCAGATAAGCTCCTGGACTTCTGAATTCTTATCAGACCTGAACTCCAGCTCTGAGCTTGGTGAAGTTCACTTGTCACTATGAACTTAATATTTCATTTAATATTGTTTTATCAGCTGTCATTGTATAACTTCCCTTCCTCCTCTCCCTCTTCAGCTCCCTTCCAAATCCTACCTGACATTTTAAACCTAAATCCCACTTGAATACTATCAACTTTAATAAAGTAGTTATAGGCCAATATTTTTAATTGCAATTTACAGTAAACTCTATTGAGCAGCAAAGGTGTTTAAATCACTCACAGTTTAAATATCTTTAGAATTTTGGACCAAATAGCTTCTACTTTAAATATTTAATTATTAATATTTAGTTCAATGGCAATGAATACAGGTTTTACATATATATTTGCCTTCTTATAATGCTATTTTCTATCACTGTATTAAACATAATCCTGTTTTAGTTTCACCAAGACTTCAAAATATTATTGGCTATTCTATAACTTTGATATCAAAGCGAAGTAAACCTGCCTGAGTAGTTCTAATGGTTTCCTAGGCATAACAGCTATAATGTTCTTATTACAATTAGGGACAATATTTTATAATGGTAGAATTATATTTTTTAAGAGAGTGATATGTGCGTGCTAGTCTTTACTCAACAATGCTCACCACTTTAAGTTTAGAAATATTTAAAGTAATTATAAATATCTTGAGTTGCAGTGAACAAAGATACAATTGCAAGTTTATTCAAGGGCTGTACAATATTTGTGGTTTCTTTATAGACTCTTCAAGCTCCAAGATTTATAATTATCCAGCACATTCACAGGATTTACCTGACTTTGTTACCTGAGTAATCCTTGGTGATACATAGAACTCACATCCAGGGATCTGTAAGCAGGACTGAATCCAGACTCCTGGAATTCAGGGCAGTGCCCCTCGTGTTACTGATTTTAGAACATCTGATTCCATACTAGAAATGACATTTCATTATTAATATTTGATTCCATAATTACTTGATATTTAACCTTCTTATCCCACTTGGGAGGACTTGAAAAATGATAATTTTCTTTGGGACAAAACTTCCATATTCCAATCAGTTGGATGTTAAGTTGCTGCATTTCGGATATGAAATAATGTGGTTTAATTATTCTGTCACTTAAAGTGCCCTTTCACTTCAGTCCAATGTCATTACCATTCCCTATTGAATTCCTGGGGCACTTTGAATGTTCTGCTCAACACTTGTAAGGAAAGTCAGATCAGGAAATAAGAACCCATGTGTTTCTAACCAGCAAGGTGCATGTGCATTTTGCATTTTTAATTCAATTTAAATAGGAGCAGGAAGTTTCTGTAAGCAAACATAAAAAGCTGCCCTTTTCAGATGCCACGTCAGATGCTGAAGAAAACATAGAAGGAATGGGCTTATATAACATTGCAAATTCAGGATTTAGTGTAAAGAAATGTGCCTTTTCTGACCAGTATTAGAGGGATATAAGGTCATATCAAGTGCTGGTGCACCCTGCAATGGAGCACAACTCTATGTCCATGATATTCTGTTTCTCTAAGGGAATATAAGTTCATCACTGTGTTTTTTTGCTTGTGGAGAATTTTTACAGCACTTGATAACCAAGGGCAGTTCTGATAAATACTGGGAGACAAAGATTTATGCTCTGAAAAGTGGCAAAGGGAAATTTCTGCTCTGATTTTCATCTTCTGTTTGAAAGTAGAGGCGAATGTGCTCTGTACACAGACAGCTTGGAGAGCTGTGTTTTTCCCCCTCAAGCTGTGCACTTAAAAGTTAGGAGATTATAGAAAAGATGTTGACAGTTTGTGAAACACAGGAATGCTGCAGATTCATCTGCCATGTAGACAAATCTTTATTTCTAACAATTATAAAGTAATTATAGTCAGGCAAGCCTAAAAAGCTGAGGAGTTCTCACTTATTCTGCTTGTTCAGCTGAAATTATTAATTGAAAATGGAAGTTTCTACAACTCCCACCTCGGAACACTTGAAGCAGCCATCCAGACTCCTTGGTTAATGGTGTTGCTCTAAACACAGAACAAAAATATGTTGTTACTATCATGCTATTGATTCTTTATTGTAGCTATTAATCTTTTCTTTTAGCACTAAAGAACAAACACAGGGGCAGGGGGAATAGGATGTGCTTCCTAATGAAATATTTAGTAATTAAATTTTGAACTGTGGCTGTTGGATGTGGATACCTCATATGAGCACCCTGCTTCTATCATGGTTTTCTTTCTGCAAAATCCTATCAGGATTTTAGAAAGGGAAGAGTGAACTCCCTTGGTGTAGTCACAGATTTTTACTCCATGGCTTTGGGAGGCTGACTCATATTCATGTTCACTTTGCACTATGAAAACAATTGCTAAAAAGGCAGGATGGAGGCAGGAGAGAGGAGACTTTCTCCTGTGGATGGGTATAAAATCAGAAGAGAAATCAAAAACAAATACAGGGCAGTATGATTTTCACAGAACTGCAGCCTCGGATTAGATTCTTATTCATATTTAGGCTGAAAAAAATGTTTGTCCTCATTTTCAAAATTGTTCAGCACTTTCCAAACTCACTGTGAGTGATTTGAGCTCTGTACTTCTGAAAATCTTGGCACTTATTTTACCTTAAATATGGACAAGAGACCAATTATAGCTCTTTTATTTTAGTCTGGGCCTAGGTGTACTATATGCCATCATAGCATATTCAGTGAATCTCCAGCTCGTGGAATATATTTTTCTATCCCTTAAGACATTTATAAAACCAATATAAGAAGTTCAGCCTGGTAAAATGGTTTGAATTACCCAGAGGCAGAGCTTTCTAAGGCAGTTGGGTTGTGTGAGCCTAAAATATCCTTTGGAAGGTGTTCACATTATCTGGGCACGTGTCGCTTCACTGCTCCTGGCTGAGGAGTCATTTGGGTGACAAATGGCCTGGTTAGGAAGGAGTTGAGCAGTCTGGACTCTTGAATTTTTGTGGGATTGAGGGTGTCTGTCATTTCCTGGACTGGATCTGTACTGGGAAAGCCTGTTGTAGCTGGATCTGGGGGTTCGAGGGATAGCGAACATGACCTAAAGCATGTTTGGGGTAAAGACTGATGTGGGCACGATTTTAAGAACTGCAGCAGGGGGGATTTCCTTTGTTATAACTACCAGATTAAGGACATCTTTAGCTTTTTGATGGTGCTGTAACCAGCACCTTTGGCTGGTGACATGAGCACCCACAGCAATGACAGACAGGGATCTGCCTTGCAAAGATCTCCAAAGCAATCACTGTCTCACTGACTTTCCTAGTGCCCAAGAAACTGATGTCTTTTTGGAAATGTTCAAATTATTTCTTTTTTTTTTTTTTTTCTTTTTTAAATTCTTATTCTGTTTTCTACCAGTAATTTGCAGGTTCAGGATTGATTTTTGCTGAAACATTGGACTTGGCTCTGCCAGAGCCAGTGCTAGTTTTTGCTCTATGATGTCCCCATTCCATGACCTGAGGTTTTCATCTCTATCAGCTGGGCAAGGTGGAATCCCAAGACACATCTGGGTAAAGAAATCTGAAAAGAGAGACTGTTTACAAGGGCTTGGAGGGACAGGACAAGAGGGAATGGCTTCCCACAGGCAGAAGGCAGGGTTAGATGGGATATAGGGAAGGAATTCCCTGTGAGGGTGGGGAGGCCCTGGCACAGGGTGCCCAGAGAAGCTGTGGCTGCCCCATCCCTGGGAGTGTCCAAGGCCAGGTTGGAGCAACCTGGGATAGTGGGAGGTGTCCCTGCCCAGGGCAGGGAAGTGGAATTAGATCTTCAAGATCCCTTCCAACCTAAACCATTCTATGAATTTGTGAAATTGTCGATTCCTTGACGAAAATAAACAGATATAGTAATCACTCTAGAAGTATTCTGAAATAATTTTCTTTCTTCATCATCCTTTACACCTAGAATTTTACATCTTCCAGTGGAAAAAAATAGCAGTCTTCAGCTAGTTATATTTAAATTCACATTTGTGGCTCCAGTGTGAATAATTGTATTTATTTGATGAATACAGTGTGACATGGAAGTTTCCTCCTGATAAATTTGTTCTGAGATCAGAATGGACGTGAGAGAGAAAGAGATGCAATCTAAAAATCATCTGTCTAATATTAAAATAAGGCCCAGGTTGCCCAGAGGGTGGATCATAGGGAAAATAAAAATTATGACAAAGCCCTCAATAATGTCAATCCAACAGCCATCTCTATTTTGCAAACTCTACTTGCATGAATTTTGGGTCAATTTATACTTTCAGAAACATACTAACATTTTACACCCATTTCTGTTGCTTTCTCTCTGAAGGGAATAAAAGCATGTTAATTTATTTAGAAAACCAGAATACTTTGCAGAAGAAATTTCCACATTCCTCTCCAGCTCACTTTTAATCCCTAAGTCAAGAACTCTTTAACACAATGCCATGCCTGCATGCAATACAAATGAGGAAAGACTGTGTTTTAAGCTTTTGGTACAGACAAAGCATAATAGCACTGACTGTGGTAGTAGAACACATCATTTATTTTGTATGTTACACAGCATGTTAATGTTCACTGGAGCTGGGATTGACTAATGCAGTTTGAGCAAATGTACAATTTTCTGGATCAGAGTCAGGGACTGTGCAACCCACACCAGAGGGAAAGAGTTCATGGAAAATGTGGAGATAAAATACAAGGGGTGCTCATGGGCTCGAGGGTTTTTCACCCCACCCCTGCCCCAAACACAATGCCCTGAATGATGGTTTCTGGCTCCCATGTGCTATTGAAAGACAGCAGGTTGAGATTGGATATTGGGAAGGAATTGTTGGCTGAGAGGGTGGGGAGGCCCTGGCACAGGGTGCCCAGAGAAGCTGTGGCTGCCCCATCCCTGGAAGTGTCCAAGGCCAGGTCGGAGCCACCTGGGACAGCGGAAGGTGTCCCTGCCCAGGGCAGGGGTACAGAACAAAATGAGTTTTAAGGTTCCTTCCAACCCAAATCATTCTGATTCTCTGATTTTCAATAATCCCATATGTTTGCAGACGGCACTTGGAAGCTTGACATAAATTACTGTACAATATGAGTGAATTTAGCATCAGAAACTTTGCTGATTTTATATTGTTTTTATTCTAGTTTGGCTGTTTTCCCTGCCCATGTTTTCCATTATTAGGCTGAAATTCTGTAACACACGTCAATATGTGGGAGTTCCTTTAAATACTCCCCTTAATGGAAGGCTTGGTTATTAATGTGGAGGTTGGGAGCTGAATGCAGGTAACTTTTGCCAAGAATGAGGGCAGGGCATGACTGAACTGCACTGCAGCCATGGCAATTCACACCTGGATTTTCATCCTGTGTCAAGTAATGTTCTCAAAGCTGACTTGACTCGTGATGAATGGCCTGGACTGGGATTCAACCCTTGGCTGTACCAGCCTGTAAGTCTGAAAAAGGCTCAAGAGTTTTAAATTTACTGTATTTTGTCCAATATATAATTTGATTACTTGTAGACAAACATATAAAGGCACTGAATGGCCTTTCATATTTAAATTTAAGATATTTTAAAATATATTAGCCACAGGTGAAAACTAGCTAATATCTATAGCATTGTATGTTATAATTTAAGCAAATGGGTTTGAAGTCAAATTAGTCACTTATTTTGTTGTCATCTCTGCTCATTAGTCAGGAAAAAATATAGAAATAAAGAAAAATTGTGCTAAAAGGCAATATTTATTTAAGTAAATATGTATTACTGTATACTTAAGGCTATGCAAATAAGAATTTTGCTGTGTCTGTGCAGAAATACATTTCCTTCAAATTAATTTATCTTCCTTTAACAGAATATAATGTGTGAGGCATTAGAGACCTCATGTTTCCTCTTTCTGGAAGCACTAGACTTTGGTTACCTCTCGTGGATTTTCATGGCTTCAGTTGGCCTGAAAATGTTTTCATCCCTTTAGAAAACACTGGGTTCTCATTTTTCTGACAGGGGATGTGTTTAGTGTGGCTGTATGTGGTTGTACTAAACTTTATCTTCGATTTCAAAATGAGTTGTTATTGTTGTGATGTAGAAAAAAAAAAAGGAGTAGGATCAGGAAATTACTCTGGTTTTAAAACAGGATTTTTATGAATGCCTTCAGGAGTGCATTAAGCAAGAAGAGTTACATCTGTCTCGTGTGTTTTGTTCTCTGATTCTCTCCCCAAGGGGGAATGGTGTGGGCAGCAGAGCGTTTTGTTTTGGTAGGGTTTGCTTTATATACAAACAGTGTTTGTGTTGGGGGGGAGTTGCCTCATTTGGGGCACAGGTGCTGGACCCCCTGGTGCCTCTTCAGGCCTCGGAGTCATTGAGGAAAAACACCACAGACATCAGTTTGGAGAGAGTCTTAACAGGACAGCTCTTGTTAAACATTTGGAAAACTCGTTTATTCGAAGCATTTTGTGGAGATTTTTCTTGGGTTTGATTTGGGAAGTTGTCTTCAGTTATCTTCTTAGTTGCTTTAGTAATTTCTACATCTACATGGAAAACGTCGTACAGCGGGGACACTGAGGTGTGTCATCACCTGCATCCCATGAAATTAAGGAATTTCAGTTTAGGAAATGTCAATGACACCTTCCTCCTAAGGATTTGCAGTGCAAACAAAACTCTTCATTTATGAGCAAAAATATTTCCCATCTTGTTGGTGAAGGGCACAAGAAATAAATAATAGGAATAAAGGCTGGTGGGAACAAATACAGATCATTATTGCCACTCTTTATTGATTTAGGGAGTGTCCAAAAAGACCAATTAGAATTAGTCTCCTTTTGTTTTGACCCTGGATAAACCAGAATGAATTTCACAGCTTTTCCTCAGCTGTGCATCCTTTACAAGTGCCTTGTGTGGTGCAGGCAGCCAGGCTGGATCTCAAGCCCAGACAAAGCAGGGGAATGTGTGCTCTGCTTTCCAATCTGTGTAACTCCATAATGCAGCATTTGTCCCGCTGCTGTGTTCACCTCTGCACAGCACAGAACTACATCTACAACAGCTCAGGGATTTCTCTGTATTGTCCATTATCTGCTTAACAGCAACAGTAATTAGACTAAATTTAGAATGTACAGCGTGGCGGATTTAAGTTTTCACAACAAACTTGTGCTGGAGTGATACACACAAGAATGCCTTAAATTGAGTATTGAAAGGAAAAAGAAATGGGCTAAATCACTTCTAGTTTTCTGGGGAAAAAGACTAGAATATGCTAAAGGATACAAACAGGCAGAAAAATGCCATTGTCAGCTGCGATTCAGACTTGATCTCATTTCTTGTCCAGCTGTAAGACAAGGAAGAATAGAATTTTGATCAGATTTGATACAGTCTTGACTGTGTCACTGTGATGCTACTGCTGTAATGAGACAGTTTCCTTTAGTCCTCCAGCAGATGCAGAAAGGATGAAGATCCTCCTAAAAAGAGTTTAAAATAATTATCTGTAATCTGTGGTCATATAGCCATGTCTGTGCAAGTGGTTTGGCTCTTTGAAAGTAAAGATAGAAGCCCAGTCTCATTCAAAGATGTGCCCTAGAACTTTCATTTCGGTCATTTGTAGGTTGTTTTGTTTTATGGGGGCTTTTTATTACTATATTTTTAATTTGATTTTCCATAAGAGTTCACAGCAGATAAAAATGGACATCAGGCAATTTCATCTTGATATGATTTTTTTGTTCTATTTATAATTTTGCCACTTTTTAATATGGTGAATTCAATCAGAAATTGAATGGAATGGAAAATCTGGTTTTCTCAAATGCTGCTTAATATTGGAAAAGTTAAGGAAAACTCAAAGTTTTTGTTAAAAATGTTTCAATTTATAACTAAATCTGCATGAAAGGCCCATCTTCTTCCAAAACCTGTAACTAAAGAGCTACTCAGGGCCAGTGGACCTATACATAGAAGTGTGTATGCATTTTGCTAGCAGCCCAAAATAACCTCCATAAATCATGTCATTAAGAAACTGTCTAAAACTAATAAAAATACCTTAAATCCTTAAATCACAGTTAGTTTTGAAATCGGAAGGAATAATGGTCCGGTGTTTCCTGCAGTAGGTAAAGCTGGAAAGCAAACACTGGACAAATGAGCCTCATGGTTTGGTCGGAAAAGCCCAAAGGGGTGGAGCCTCCTGCCAGGGAGTGGCAGATTCATGTTCCCTTACAGGCAATTTCTTGCTCTTTTTTTCTGGTGGCAGATATTAAATATTCCTTATTTTACTAATCATACTTTTTGGAAGCCATAAATTTCTTTATCCTAAGTTATGAGGGTAGTTTCAAGTTATAGAGATCTAAATTTATGCATCCTTTTATTCTGCTTTTATTTTTGGAGACAGAGAGGAAGCATAATACTTTTTTAGAGAACTAAAACTTACTTTGCTTGGGGAGCTGGGACTGTAGGAAAAACATGCAGTGTGTCAAAATTTGCAATAACATAATGAGCTCTCATTAACACTGCATTCCACCCAAAAGTTTCTTACTCTCCCTAATGGCTTTTCATAGCAGCACAGTTTTCCCCAGTACAATTAAGGACTATGCATAGTGCCCAACTTTAAAATGACACATCCATTCAAAGGCATCTTCCTGAGATTTTTTACTTACTTATTAGCTAAATAAACACACTTTTCCTTCTCATTTCCATGGCCAGCAAAATAAAGGCACAAATGCTAAAATGTTACATTTTTCAGCTCTTTGGGGGGAACTTTTTCTAATGTACAGATTCCCCAGAATGTACGTGGTATTTAAAAATAAAATGTTAATTGAATTCTTGTAATAGCTTTCCACAATATTTCTATTGGAAAAAAAAATAAAATTGAAAGGGCATTTAAATAAGAATGGGGTTTTATCCATTTTTTTTAAAGTAGAGACTTTCTAGTTATTTTCTTCAAATCCATCACCAAACCCCCACCAAAACAGAGCAGTTAAAATGGTATTAATCTACACCAAGACACAGGGACTGGGAGCACATATAGATGACTGTGGTCTGTTTATTCAGCTCTGAGGAACTAAACAAAATTGAGTTTGTAATGGGGCAGGCAGTGTGTGGGTGGAGAGTGGATGTGGAGCGAAAGAGAAAGTGGGTGATAGCTGGTTGCATTATAAATGTTTCAGCAGGAGGTATTTGGAATGGCTCCCTCCCTTCCATGTTGTGAAATCATAAGGGAGTTATGCTGCATCCCAAATGAGTGCTAATGAAACCTTTATTGCAAGCACCATCATGTATTCTGCATATGCTACATATGATGTGGGAAAAACTCAAATTAAAATTGAGGGAGAGAGGGAATATGCCATAGAGTGGCATAAAGGTTTTATCAGCATGAGGTTGGGAGGGGGTGCCTTGCTCAAAAGCAAAGCTGAATTTATTAGTTCCCATTTTTTTCCTCTCCCTCTGAGCCCTCAGTCTTGGCACTCACTGCAGAACAGGGACTTATGGGTACAGGCTGCAAAAATAGTCTCAATAATCTATTTTAGGACTCCTTTTCATCTTTCAATAAATATTTTTTGACAGAATATATGAGATGGTTCAGGTTACAAAAGACTTACCAGCCCTTGTTTGGAATGTTCCAGATTCTCGGTCTTAATTTTGCAGTCTTTTGAGTGTTTTTAAACTTTCCTACCTGAGCTTCAGCCTCTGATCTGGCCAAGAGAAACAAAAACTTCTTTCTAAGAAAGAACTTCCCTCCTCTGCTACAAAATACATGTTTCCTTCTCTCTGCCTGGATCATTTGCACACCCCTTCCAAACCCTCAGCACCTGCACAGTCCTGCAATAGTGAGTTTGGTGTTGTGTCCCAAGGGTGATCCAAGGCTGGGGATGTCAGTGACTCCCCCCCCCCCGGTGTCTCATGCCAGGGATGTGAAGCTCATGAAACTTCTGGAGCTCATTTGGTAACAAGAATTCTGCCTTCCCAGCCTTTCCAAGGTCAGTACAATTTCAAGTCAGGCTGCTTTTACCAATCAATAAACATTTAATATACCTTAAAAAAAGAGATCTATAGTTATGAATCATTTGGGTTGTAGTAATGATAGAGTTGTATGTGCTGGGAAGTGCTCGTGCCATCATGAGGCACCTTCCTGTCTTCACCTTTGGTTTCTGAGATATTATTTCTCCCCTCTCTCCCTTCCTGTGTCATTTTGTTTGACCTGTCCGTGACTGTAGTGCCAGAACGATCAGTAGCTGTAGGATTTTTTTAATGTGGTAGTTGAATTCTGATTCTCAAACTAGAAACAGGCAGAAAAAAGTCTTTAATAAAGGTGACCCTTAGCTACACTGCAAGATAAGCAGTGGCAGAGGGAGGGCAAGTACACCAAGGCATGAAGAGTTTGTGGTATGTATTAGTGACAGGGAAAACAGTGCAACTATTTTATTTCTCATTAAGGTCATTTGGTCAGTGTTCTTGTACCTATTGACTTTGAGTCATGGAAGAAAAAATCTTTCAGATTTTATAAGAGATAAGGTAACATGAAAGAGGAGTTTTTCTTGTCTTCTTTTTGACCTGATGCTTTCTCTGAGCAGGAGAAATTCCTCACTTTTTACTTGTTTGCCCAAAGTGTGTGCTCTAATTACACTCACCTGCCCCACCTGCCCCACAAAAGGTTGTATTTTATCTGCAAAGAAAAAAAAAAAAGCAGGCAGGAGGTCCAGAAGATTTGTTCCTCCATCCTATAAAGTTTCACCTTTTTGTCTTATTATTGTTGCTTTACTTGAATATATTCTCTCTGATATGTGGATAACAGGGAGAAAAAAAAATCAAATCATGGAGAAAGAAATGGAAACTATTCTTGCCATAAATCTTCCTTTTTTTCCTATTTACTGGAACAGAAAATTGGCTGGGTGTTGAAATGCAGTGTGTATATGTGTGTGAGGGCTCTGAACCTCCCTTTCCAATGTAAGGAGTGACATTTTCCTAATTTCAGTTTATATAAAAAAGGCTTTGCATGACTTTGATTTTCATAACATGAAGGTCAAACAATTCAGAGCAGAAACAATAATATTCTTCAGAAATTGACCCATGAAAATGTGTTTAAATTGTTTTTGGAAAACTGCCCTTCAAAGCTCCTTCCCAAGTCAACTTGCAATGACATTTCCAAACTAGAACATGGATACCAGTAACTATGGGGAATTTGGGGATTGTTTCTGCTAATTTAGTAACCACACACAAAATACCTGTTACACAAATCAAAGGCCAGTAATTTACTATCCAGGTGCCTGATCTTGTAAGAGCCAACATGCTGAGAACACATTTGGGGATATTCAGCTCAGTTTTATATAGGCTCTGTATTGCTTTTTCTATTACTTTGATTGCTGATCTCACTTCCCAGGGCCTTTAACATTGAGAGAGATAAAGCTGCTGCCCTGTTAAGGCACAAGGAATTGAAATATCAGAGTAATTTGATGTCAAAGGGGTCATTCAGTTAAGAATTAAGGTTTCATCATGGGTTTACATCCTTTGGTTTTTTGTGTTCTTTTTCATAAAGAAACAAAATGTGGTGTTGCCAGGCTGGGCTCAAGTGTTTGGGTAAGATAAATGTACTGACTGTGTAGATATAACACTCCCATGCCTTTAGCAATAACATGGACAGGAAGGACTGTAGAACTGGAAAATCACAGGTCTGGAGTGTCCAGGGATCTGCTTTTTTTTTT
>VXBA01001096.1:1951666-1970244 GCA_013399895.1 Serilophus lunatus | reverse complement strand
TTTTTTTTCCATCTCTGTCAGACTTTATAAGTGAAGCTTTGCAACAACTCCAAGGCAAGCACGGCTCATCTCCTGTCCCAGAAACGGGAATGAGCAGCAGAGATACTCAGGAGCTCAAAGACATTGAGCTTTTCACCTGCACACACTGAAGTCACCTGGCAGAGGTGGGAAGCTGGCTCAGAAACCTTCCTGAGGTTTGGAACAGAGGATGTGTGTGGCAAGTTCAGCCTCAGCTTTCTTTAGATGCAGAGTCAAGTTAGAAGGCTTTGCTTTTATCAGACACATGGCAAATAGGAGGGAGTTTGATAGAAAATAGACAATAAATAAATAAATCTTTATTTAACCTTCTGTGGATGTTCTTTGACTTTTCTTGAGCTTTCTCTACTCTGTTGCAGGATATTACTTGATACTTAAGTAGTATATAAAGAATATTTTATGAATATGTTAAATATTGTGTTGGAAAACATGTCAGTCACCACAGTGATGAATATCTGGTGAGGAATAAAAACCCTGTCTCTGATGAATGTTCATAGGTGTGGAGGAGTTCATTGCACAGAAAGCTCTGGCTGGATCCCCTGCATGTGCTGAGAGCACAACAGGCTCATTTCTGGGGGAAATTTTGCTTCATGGAAGGGTGGTTTTTGCCTTCCTGGTATAAGACAGTACTGGCCTAGTGATTCTTTTTATGTAACACCTGAATCCTGGAAAAGAAGTACTTTAATTAGTATTAATCAACTCTCATTAGCATTAATCTTCCTATTATATGGTAGATAAAAGTTGAAGAAGCTCTGCAGAATATCTGGTGTATTGTTATTTTATAAATATGTAAATGTATATACATGTATATATATATATATAAATTTATATATATATCTCTCTTCTTAAAGCCTAAGTATAGCAGTGGATGAATATATGAATCCACTGGCCCTACAAAGATGTATCCATGTCCATACCACACCACACTTGTCCATGATTCATCTTTATCATTTTGGATGTGATTTCACCATGAATCTCCTCTATTTGCTGCCCTCTGGTTTGGGTTCTTTAAATTTAGACCAGACCAAGTTTTCTTTGATTTTCTTTTTCATTTTTTTTCCTTTGCATTTTTAAAGGAGGAAAGAAATATTTTCAGACTGAAAACCTTATGACATGATTTCTAAAGGAAATACCATGTATTGATCCATAGTCACGTGGTGTGCTGTGGCTGACATTGTTTTATTGCCTGGGTTTAATGGTTTTTATTGGGTAAAGCTTTTAGTCTCAAGTCTCAGCAGTTGCAAGGGAGCAGTGTGAGTGTCCTGTGGATGGAAGCAGGGTATTAACCTGTCTGGTTTAACTGCCAGCTCATTCCTCTGGAGGCATCATGTTTGTCAGATCATTTTTCAGCTGTGCCACACAGGCCTGTGTGTGATATTTATTCTCCCTGTAACAAGTTCTTTAATTAATTTTTAGATGGGACACTTAGGAATTCCATGGTGTTACTATTATTATCATTACTTTGAAAATAAATTTTGGATAGTTTTCATTTTGTCAGGGTTTGGATTTTTAATTAAAGGGTTCGTTCTGGACTGGGTAATCTTGTTATGATTGTGCACTGAGACTTGAGGGTTCTCCTCTGGTTTAGAATGAGCTCAGCATGGCCACATGGATGGTGGCAACCAGTGTGATTTCTCTTGAAATTACTGAATTTCAGCAACAGAATTTCAGCTCAACTTCCTGTAGACATCCAGGTACTTTCAAAAACTTCTTGGAGCAGCTGGAATCCCAGGGTTATCCCACGGCTTCTATAAAGCTAGACCATGAGGACATTGTTCAACCCTTCCAAGATCCATGTTGCAAAGCTTTGCAAGAAGGTTAGGGCTGTTCAGCCTGGAGAAGAGAAGGTTGTGTGCAGAACTCACAGCACCTTCCAGGAGGGGTGTGCAAGGCAGCTGGAAAGGGATTCTTCATCAGCAACTGTAGAGACAGGACAAGGGGGAATGGATTCTGACAAGGGGAAATTTAGATGAGATATTGAGAAAAAATTGTTCCCTGAGGAGCAATGTGAGGCCCTGGCACAGGGTGCCCAGAGAAGCTGTGGCTGCCCCATCCCTGGAAGTGTCCAAGGCCAGGTTGGAGCCCCCTGGGATAGTGGGAGGTGTCCCTGCCCAGGGGAGGGGGTGGAGCTACATTGTCTTTAAGGTCCCTTCCAACCCAAACCATTCTGAGATTCTATGAGTCAGTTGATGTTACATCTCCTCCAGACCCAAAGCTCCTCGTTCCTCACTCTGCCCCTCAGAGCTGTGTCCTCATTGCACAGAAACAAATGGAAGCACAGCTGGGACAGAAAATGTGATGAACAGGCTCTGGCAGAAGCCAAGGGCAGTTTCTGTGTCAGAAAAGCACATCCCTGAGGTGGAGACCAGGGAAGGGATTTTTCACCTTGAAGCAGTTTTGCTCTTCCTTTTCATTCCTGTCACCCACCTTTATCAATCCTGGATATTTATATGGCACATATTTCTTCAGGATCTAAATGACACGGGCCTCCTATGGAAGAGTTTAGGTAAAATAACTTCATGGAATAACTAACTGACAGACTGCAGAGTGTCTTCAGATGGAAATTCACTTGGGAGAATGAGTACATCCCACAGCATTTAACTACTAATATATGAACTCAACTGTAAATATTTATATTCTACATTACAGCAAAGTTTTGGCACATTGTCCATAAAATCTTGATAGTTTGAGACTAGGAGAATTTAATTTTCATATATTTCATGCAACTATATTTTTAATCAGTTTTCCACAGAACTGTGTGCTGAGCTGCAGCAGGAGTAAAGTAAATATTAATGGAAACACATTTGAAACAGTATTTTAATAATTAAGATATGCTGGATAACACCAGAATATTTTACATACAGAAATATTTGCGGCTAAATTTTGAAGTAATACTGCAAGATGAGCCTCCAGAACCTCAATTAGCAGATGACCAATTGAGGAATTATAAGTTTGGGGCAGTATAGGTTTTCCTGTAGGTATGAAAGATGATGGGTAGAAGCATTTTGTTACTTGGGTATCACTGAAATGTTACTTTCAGAAGAAATAAAATTCAGTATCAGAATTCTATTTTTTACCCTTACTTTGAATCACAGGAAGAAGTATTTCAATTTATCTCTAACTAAATACCCCTTATTTTAGTGGAAATCTGAAGTATTCAGAATATAGATGTTGCTTTAGGAGGAATATGGTGTGGGCAAGGGTAAATTAAAGAATTCTTGACACTTTCTAGAGAAAATGCTGAAAAAACATCTAGTTGTGTGTGTTTTAACTAGAGGTTCTAGCTCATAGTCCTCAGTTGTACCCAAAGCTACTGTTCCCAGAAATGCTGAACCCTGGATTGATGTATCTGTAGTGAATATAAATTAAGAAATAGATGCAATTTATTTAGTTACAATCTGGAAATGAAAGGAAGGGAAAACAAGTTAGAAGTTACTTGGGTTTCCTTTTATTAGGAAAGCAAAAGCTGTGGGGCTTGGGAGGGTTTTTTGTTGTCTACACTGAGCCCTTTTCACATGTTCAGGTGTTCAGCAGGTAGAAATACAACCAGTCTCTGAGAAAGCTTCCATTTATCCCATCTCATGAGCTCTAAATCTGAAAAGGTGACAAAAAATGGCTCTTTCAATGAGTTCTTTCACAGTGTCATGCCAGATCTAAAACCCTGAGCATCCATAACACGTGCACCACACTTGGAGCAAGTAGGAGACATGTTTAGTTCCTAAAAGCAGTTCAATATTTTTCATCTGGAGTTGGTTTTCTGCTGTCAGCAAAAAAGAAAGAGAAAAAAAAGGACCATGGATGCAGTTGTGTATTTATGAGCAAGTTTTATCTCTAAACAGATTTGTAACTAAAAACAGAAATATCTTTTTATGGGAGACAGCTGGTTGGGAGATTAAAGAAACACAGCAAGGGAGGGGAGTTCAAATTAACAAACATTCCTAGACAAGGAATGCCTGTAAGCATTAGCAAGCTTTTAGCTTGCGACCTAAAAACATATCTAATCTCATCCCCAGGTCTGTACTGAGGGGTTTCACTTTGTCATTTGCTGATAAAGAAATCTTTGAAAAGCCCAATGTGGAGCCATAACTCCTGAATGTCTTTAAGTATCAGACAGACCTTTTATAAACATGTATTGGCCTAAAAATCTCCAATTGTGCCACAAGTTGGGTGTCAAGCAGTTAAATCTAAGAGGCCTTGTGCTGGTAGAGTTTTTGGGGTTTTGCTGAGTCCTTAGTAGCTTCCAGAAAGCTTCAAGGTCCTGGATCACTCTTGCAGAGAGTCTTCACCAGAGATGTTTTATTCTAGAAAAAACAAAATTTGCTCCCTGAAGAGCAAAATCTCTGAAGCTGTGCAGGCAGGAACCAGCTTGTCCACAGCTTGTGTAATGTTGCATCAGTCACTTAAACTCTTTTTTGTCATAAGAAACCGTGCAAGCAAATGTGTGTGATGTTCCTGCTGGTATCAAGATGGGAGCCTTGGATTGGAGCTTCTCAGCACAATTTTAATGAAATACAGAAAGTGAGCTCTTGAAAAAGGAGGCAGTTGTTCTGCAGCAAGGATTTGTATAGCCAGACCTTGAGTTATTTGACAAATCTGGTAGAACTTTTCTCTTAAAGTATACAGTGATTGTCAGTTAAAAATAGTTGGACTATGCCTGTGCATATTGTATTCTGTCTTTGCTTCTTTAAATATTATTATTGGGATTGCTGCCAATTTCCAACAGAACTATTGTTTGTTTTTAAATCAGTGTATTGTACACTTGGAATTGTGTTCATCCTTCAGCCTGTGTTCATTCTGATGTGATTTTTCAAGTTTGTCTTATAAGGGCACTTCTTCAGCTGGAGGAAGCCAGCTCAGATTTACTGTCTTCCAATTGCACCAGAACAGAATCTTATCTATGCTCAGAAAATTCCCAGAAATATTTAGGCCAAGGACAGAAACAAACTATCAGCATTCTTAATATCAACCACTTTGAAGTCTCTTTTTTCCTCTTTTTAAGCTTTACCCAATACATGATTGTGTTTTTGTGCTGTGTCTCATCCACATCCCCTAAAAAAACTGAAGGGTGCAAAATCCTGTCCTCAGTGCAGTTAGTTAAATCCAAGTTTCTCAGTATCCATATTTTCATTTCACTTCTGCTTTACTTGTTTATGAAACTCAAGTTTGCTCTGAAAGAAGGAAGGGAATATGGGGAGACTATTTATTCATTTGTTAATAAGAATTAATTATTTATAATTAATAAATGCTGGAGAGAAGGAGAAGACTGGCCAGGATGTGTCTTTTTTATATCACAGGGAAAAACTTGGAGAGAAAATTGGAGGAAATTTTTATGTTAGAAAACAAGTGCTTGCAGATCTTTGTGCTTGATCCCAGCTCCCCCAAGTTGCTCCTGAATGCTGATATTGGGCCGTAAAACATGGTTTCATGAAGGGGATGTGGGTGGATATGAACAAAAGTGAGTTGAGATACTTTAATTCCCTCATTTCTTATCTCTCTTTCACTTATGTGACATTTAGTTTGCCTGTTCCGCTCAGGTTCCAGGTACTACATGGAACATGATTTATCCCACCTATGTCTGACACAGACATTTCTTGGAAAACTTGCAAAATCAAAACTTCCTAAAACATATCAGAGCTAATTTGGATGTTGTACCCACTTACTGACTTTTACATAGAGCAACAAATTACCTTATGGGTGAAAAACAAATTCAACTTTAAAAGGGAGAAGTCATAAAATCCTTAAACTACGTTTCATAGAACCAGAGATCCAATGGAGACTTTGTGTGTTTGGTTTTGTGCTTGTTGGCATGGGTTTTTAAGCAAGATATTAAAAATTTTTAGCTGCTCAGATGTAATTTAAAGATATTTTGTTTCCTGCAAGGTTGTAACTTCTACCTTTTAGGGGTTAAATATGGAATTTTAGAGCTGTTCTATTTGCTTTTTAAAGTGGATTGAATGCAGGTGCCTGTAGCAATTTATGCTTTCACCTTCAGAGTTCCAATTATGTACATACATTACAATATCAGAATTCCTGCCTCTGAAAAATCTGTTTCTTTCAGTGTTTTGTGAGAGTATCATCAGTTTAGATCTTTCTCACACATGTTTATGATTATATCTTAAAGAGGAAACATTTTTCAAATTCATAAGTTAAAAAAAAAGTGGGGAAACTGTATCTGATTCTTTAACCCAAGAAAGTAACATGAGATTTGTTTTATTTTGACTGGAATTCTTTCTTCATTATGTGCAATTCTAATCTAGAACACATTTTTATTGCCCTCAAATTGACATTCTTTCAGCTTGTGCTTGGATGGAGAGCTAAAAAAAGGCTGAAATACATTGGGAAAGCACAACGTTTTTACCATAAAAATAATATTGGTGATTACCTATTCGGTTAATTTATGCTGGGAATGATGGCCTTTTCCTACTCCTTTCTGTTGGTTTTTCAGTCATAACAATTGGGGTGAAAGAGATCCACACATTGTTTGATCTATTTATCTGTTATACCAAGATATTCACCAGATACTTCAGAATTAGATTTGTTGTTTTGGGGGTGGTTTGTTGGTTTGTTTTGCTGTTGTTTCTTGTTTGTTTTGTTGGTTGTTTTTTTTCAAAATAATTTGTTTTCTCTCTTCTATTTACATTTCTGCCACATTAACTAATCTTGGCAAGTCACATCTTAGAGCTTTCTGTAGACAGCACTTAAATCCTAGTGTTAGTAATTCTAAGAACTTATCTTGAATTCATCCTGGTACATTCTTTTGTTCAGAAATAAATAGCTTTTGGATTTAGAAAAGTCAAAATGGGTTATTTTTCATAAAAAGATGTAATTTAACCTTTTTACAGGAGCCCTTTTTCAATGGGAATGGCCTTTGACTCCTGTAGAACACTCACAAACTTCTTTGGTCAGGAATACTAATATTGAAAATATCAACCCTAAAACCATAAGGGAACTAGTTCTATAACCTGTATTTAAATAAATAATCCTTTTTTAAAAGAGTGAAAATAAAAGAGTGAAAATAAAAAAGTGAAAAATAAAAGTGAAAGCAATGAGGAAAACAATAGTGATGGCAAGTGAAGGAGCACAAAAAGGAAATTCTTCCTGTAGCACAGGCATTGATGAAGATGTTCCTGTGTATATAGAGATTAGAGAGCAGCCAATTAAAAAGTGAGTTTAATTTCAGTTTTGGGTGGAACCATTAGATTATCTGGTTTGACCTTTTATGTGCAATAAATTTTGCCCTTTTACTTCATTGTTCTGGGCCCCACAATGTGAACGAGGCAGCACCTGGGTAGGGAAAGATGAAGGAATCATTCCTTCATTATTGCTGAGTTCAATTATCCATCACAAACCTCTGCCTAGTTTGAATCTGCCTCATTTCAACGTGGTTTATGCCAGGTATAGGATTTAGGTAAGTTTTCTGTCTGTAAATTCATTGTATTCATCAGAGAATTTAGTACTTTTCTTCTGTAAAAATAGTTTTTGGTGTGGCACATCCTTCATTTGTCACTGAAAGTTCCCATTGTCTCTGGGACATTCCTGAGATGAGGTAACTGTTGGGCAGTTCAAACTACAAATCATACCCTTAAATTCTGCTCTTGCTTGTGTGTTTCCCTGTCTTTGTGCAGGAGATCTGGTTAGAATAAAGTTTCCTAAAGTCACCTCTCTGTGCTGCCTCATCTTCTGGAGCACACACCATTTTCAGCATGCACAGTCAGCCAAAACTAATTTCCTAATAGCATTTCTGTGGGTGAAATTCCTGTATTTCCTTGAAATGAAGAGCCAGCAGAAAGGTTCTTATTTAATTTCACAGTTTCATTTATATGCAGCTTGTTTTAAATGTTAATGTTAATATCTTTAATGCTTTCCAGCATTTTTGCAAGTACTTTCTTAGCAGCCATAATACTTATAGTTATTAATTCTGTCGAGATGATGTTTATACTCTGCAGAGCTGAAATCATAAAAGTCCCTGGTAATGGGTAATATAAAAAGATACCCAGAGTTGCAACAAAACTGAAAAGTAGGTGTGTTATTTTTTAGTTTAGGCTTGTACTTGTTCCCCTTGTTGTCAGGGCTGCAGCAGCACCAACGTTTTAGTACCTTCCTGCCACCTTAGCAGGGAGAATCCAAGGACTTTTAAACAATTCTTATTTATATGTTGAAGGTTACAATGGGCTGAAGAGCTGCTGTCATGCAACCAGGTCTGGACTTCTGCACAAATCCAAAATAAGTCATTGGCAGGAAGATGGAATTAAGGGTCTTAGAGCCTAGCAATGAAGCTTTTCTTCACATTTTGGAAAATAAAAAGTACACTGGCAGTAATATTCAGAACTGCAAATAGCAAAAAATACATTCTTATCGTACTAGAAACATTAAGAAAGTAATGCCAAAAAGAAGAAAATCTGCTGACATTAATGCAAAAGGCAAGAAAATTGTAGACCACACTATAAAATTATCACTGCTGTTCAATGGGGACTTTAATGGTTACATAAGAGTAGTAGTAAAGTAGAATGAGAGAAGAAAAAGAAGTAGAGGCAGAGACAAAAGATAGAGGCAAAGATAGAGTGGAATTATTGATAACCTGGATCAATTATTTTTTTCCCAGGAGACTTTAGGAGATGTCCTGTCATTGTCCATAATTATCTCCTGCAGTAGCAATAGCTTTTTCTCTCTTCTCACAGTCAGACAGATTCTACAAAGCAGAATCCAATTTATTTCTGTGTTGTATTCTTCATTCAAGGCATAACAAAATTCTCTTCAAATAGGGAAGTGTGATATTTTTTCACAGCATTTCCATGGCTGTTTTCCCCGTGAGTGTGCCCAGATGGAAACACTGTTAGTTCAGCAATAGTCCAAGATGTGTAACCTATGGATATTTCTGGGTTGGATTAGTCAATACTTCTACACTCTAGTGAGCAAGTCAATACCAACAGGTCACAGATGGAGTTAAGACTAACAGGAGATTTTTGTCTAAACCAAACATCACTGGGTGTTTTAGTGTGTTCTAGTGGATATTTTAGTCCAAATAAACCCCTTAGTGCTTTCAGAGTTTGAGGATTTCTTTGATTTCCTCGGGGGAATCCGTTAGACTTTTATGACTACAAACCCTCAAGATGCAATAAAAGGTTTTAATCTGGACTTGTGAGGCATGTGAGGCTGTTTATTCTTATACTAATATATTATTTTATTCAAGAGAACTCAGAGGAGGAAATTTGCCATGGCACAGCTTTTCCAATTCCATAGGCTGTGTGTAACTCAGGTCCTGGTACGGCCTGTACAAAAAGGATTGAGGAAAAATGGAATTCTGCAACACTGGATAAATTACTAAAGCTAGAAGAAATATTTCAGCTGAAATGGAATAGATATTTCAAGATGCAGAAAAGTTCTTTCAGCATTCCTGAAAGAGGAAGATTTCATGGAGGTCATGAAAGACAAGACAGAGCTAGGTGTCCCCCACCTTTTATGCAATGGAGAGGACAGGAAAGGCTTGAAAAAGGAAGAAAAATGGCTGTGTAAGAATTTATCCCAAAATCCTGTGAAACACTGACTGAGAAAAAATTGTAGAAGGAGATTGTTTTCCTTCCTGCCTTCCATACCACATTATTTTTATTCTCTACACGGGGGAAAAAAAACCCCACAGACATGAATCTGTGATTTACTAATGTAGATCATTCATTCTACTGGTCTGGTTTACCTTAAACATTATCTTAGTGCAAATCTTGCCACATTCAATGCATCAGTGGAGGAAAACAGAGCCAGATCTGCTGTCAGAAAACACTGGAGTGTATGAACACCTCGAAGAGCGTGGAGGGGTGAAGCCATTCCCACTCCACAAATCTTCCCTAAGGAATCACCAAGAATGAACTCCACCCAGTGATTTCTGAGACTAGGAAGCAATGTCAGCCACTCAATTAATGCTCTAAGGATATAGAAGGAGCTCTGAGGCTTCCATATGCTCCCTATGTGACTGGAACCTGTACAGCTGAGAGTGTATTTTCCTCCAAATTTCGAGAAGAAAGTGCATCCTGACGTATTTGCTTAACAGTAAAGGCAAACTTTTCTGGTTTAAAGTGATAGTTTAAGCTCAACCATGACAGGTATTATAATGGAACAGGCCCAGGGATTCCTAAACTAATATCTTGTGTGTCTCCAGGTGTTTGTGCTAAATGATACAAATAATCCCATTAACCTACTCACTAAGTCGTTACTGGCAGAGGCTGGGGTGATGATTAAAGACTGAACTAGGTTCTCATGGTTTGCTTTTACAAATCCAGTTGGTTTCAATGCAATTTACTTAAAATATTCTGTGGTGATTTTTTCTTCCTTGAGATTTGGGTTGGGTTTTTTCTTGCTTTGTATTTGTTCTGTCTGAAATATTATTCTTCCATACTATCAGGAAGACTATGGCTAGTTACAGTGCCTTGGAAAATTGCCTACTTTTAAGATGACTGGCAATTAGCACCTTTTTATTTTAGGATTTTTGTAATACCTCTCTTCTTTCACCTTTGTGCATTGCCTTGTAGCTATTATCCTCTACTGTTTTCTACTGCATTTGATGTCTTACCTAGATTTTTTTCTAGCTTGTGATTCAAACATCAAGTGTTTATGATTTTTGTAGGTCACTCCAATGTTACATTCATACTGGATCCTCTCAGGCAATCTATGCTTTGAATAGAATCAACAACATGCAGTTTCCTTCTAAACCTTTCTCTTCACTTTGTAGTGTTTTCTTGAGCTTCCAGGACAGTGTTTCTGATGTCTCTAAGTTTTATTGGAGAATTAACACTTAATATTTTATAATCGTGTTGTGAACTGGAGAGGGACAAGGATCAACACGTAAAGAAACAGTATATTTCTCTTTGCCAGTGGCAAAAATGTAAATGAATTGAGTGGTGACTTGAAGAATAGCAGCAAGAGAAGAGAAATTGTGTTCTGAAATAGAGGAATGATCTAAATAAGTAGTCAGGGAGAGCAAATGGTGCTTTTAGCGACATTATTTTCCCTGTGTCCTCTGTGGCCTTTCCATAAAGACCTGGTAGTCTGTAAACCAAGAGCTAATGAACTTCCTGGATCTTATAATCTCCTAAGAAAATAGGAAGTACAAGCAGTTGTTGAGTTGGTACCTCAGACAGAGCTTCCCAAAAGGGGTGTTTTGGTCTCCTCTGACTCCTGAGCTGTTGAGTACATCCCATGTGTTGTGCACTGGGGGGTGGGGAGTGGGTTTGTAGGGCTGTAAGGTGGGGAGATTTGAGGGGCAGGGACCAGGGCCAGGAGCCCAGGGAATGGGCTGGAGCTGTGTCAGGGCAGGGGCAGGGGGGATCTCAGGCCAAGGCTCTCCTTTGCCCAGAGGGGGGTTGGGCACTGCCCAGGCTCCCCAGGGCAGTGGGCACAGCCCCAAGGCTGCCAGAGCTGCAGGAGGGGTGGGATGATCCTCTGGGGACAGGGGGGACTCTTGGGGATGGGCCTGTGCAGGGCCAGGGCTTGGATGGATGGTCCTTGGGGGTCCCTTGTGATTTACATGTTTCCCTTATTTGTCCTGAACTGAGGAAGGCAGAGCACGAATTGATTTTATGTGTTTAAATTTTTTGTATTCTCTTTGGAGATGATGCTTCAGAAAGCTTTAATCTGGTGCTTTGCTGTAACAGGACACTTCAGAAAGCAAAGAGGTCGGGGCCAGACCGTGGCAGACAGATGCCCTTCTGTGATGAGGAGATGTGTTACTGGACGACCCCTGGAAGACAATCCTTGACTTCCTCAGTCTGCAGGATTTAGCACTGTGATCACCATTTAGCAGACAGGATTAGCACTATGCTAATCATTCCTCTGAATGATGAGCATCTATGTCCAATTTGCTCTGGTGGCTGGGCAGGGTCAGGATGAGTAGCAGTGTCATCTGCTCCTCACCCTTTCTACATGACTTTTATTCCCTTAATTACCCCAAACCATTCTGTGCTAAGAGCTGAGAACACCAATAATTATTTTCCAAGCCATCAGAAAAAAAAGCAAAAGTAAAGGAGACTGTTCCTGAACTAATCTATTATTCTATTAAAAGTAACAGACATGTTTATTTCCAGTGTACTCTCATCGAAGCCTTTTCTGTAGGCCTGAGATGTTGTTTCCACAAGGAATTACTGTCACCTTGAACATTATCAAGGCAAAATGAACCCACCATTCCTTAGAGGAATCTATGTAAAAATGAAGCTATTCCACCCCCATATTGTAAGTAATACAGTAATCTACTCTTTATACTCCCTTGGCTTTTTAAGCCTTTTCTAAAGGGTTGTACAATATAGTTGATTTAAATAAACTGCTTCTTGGTTAAAACAAGGAGTCTGGTGTTTAGTAATTGTGTGGTGTCAGAAATAATGGGCAGAACATTCTGTGCATGGAAACTGGCACAGCTCCATTGACTTCAGGAGAGTTTTGTGAGTTAACACCAGAATTTAAGAGCTGTAGGTATAAACTGGGACTGGCCCAGTATGTGACTGGTCAGCACTGTTGAAATTCAGACCGGTTTAGCTTTAACTGGAGAAATACAATGAGAGCTTGATCCTTCCCAAGCAGGAGCAAATGTTTTCAGCTGCAATCAAGAAAAGTTATTTCTTTCCAGGAGATGGCCAAAATCTTTAATCGATATAATTCTCTCTGCCCCAAAACTGTAACAAACAAATGCAAAACAATTCAAGAGAGAAACAAGACACAAAGAGGTAGTTAATTATGATTTATAAATGTATTCGCTTGCTGAATATTCTAATGAACCAAAGCAGGAATTTAATTTCAGTGGTATTCAGCCGAAGTGTGTTGCCAAAAACAACACCTATGGAAAGAAAGTAACACCCATCAGAGCATGGTTTAAGATCAATAAAAATTGTAACCTTTTAAACATTGATGCCAGTCCTTTACTTCGAGATAACTGAGTAAAAGTGACAGATTACCAGCACAGTATATCTGGGCCTTGCACAGAGTCATTAACACTTAATCAGCAACAAACAAAAAGCACAAGTTTTGTGGCACAGGTTTGCTGAGCAAAGGCGATTGTCAGAGCTCTGGGGATGGTGGGGACACCTGCAAGGCCTCCCACAAATTTCTCTGCATGTGCTGATTGGAGCAATTCTGCTGCTGTATCTCATGGAGGAGTTGGTGTTGGCACCTGGAGCCAGAATCTCTCCTTCAATAATAACACAGCCCTGTTATTTTAATGACACAAATCTCTGTGTTACTGCCTAGAATGGAAAAAAAAAAAAAATCTTCAATTTTCAGCTACTACTGAAGAAATTTTGGAGGCATCCAGTGTATCTGTGAAGTTAAACAACTTGCTGTATTAATGATGCAGATCTCACAGTAAGTCTGTGTTGCTGCCTAGAATGGCAAAAAACTTCTCTATTTTCAGCTACTAGTGAATAAATTCTGCAGTTCTTCCGTGTACCTGTGAAGTTAAACTGCTTGCTGTGTTTGGGGTTAATTTACAGAGGAAAAAAATAATTTTTAAAAATGTGTAATTTTCTCTTTTTTATTTTGTGCTTCTCATATATTTTTACTTTGGCACTTTCTGCGCAATATTCTCTAGCAAAGCAGTTGCGTGAGCTCAGAAGAGACAAATTATGTGCCAGAATCCTGGAGGAGAGGAGCTCTGGAGCTGCAGCTGCTGCCTGAGGAGGATGAATTGACACACAGGGGCTCCCCGTACCTGCACCATCCCAAGCTGTAATTCAGATGTAATTCTCTGTATAGCAATGACACCTTGGGGCTGGGGGTGCAAGAATACACTTCTGGGTCCTGGCAATTCCTCTCCCTGCATTCAGGTTTGGGTCTGATAGTAACAGAAGGTTCACTTTGGAACAAGTGAGCTATTAACATCTCCACGGAATCCGGGTGGAGAAGTGCCCTTTCCTGAGGCCTTGTGTTTGATGACAACGGTAACGCTGCTTTGTATTGTGATGGTAATGCTTTAAATATCTTTAGCACCTTTCATCTCAGGATTTCAAAGTGCTTTACAAACACAATGAATCATTCCTCAGACACCCTTGTGAAGGGGATGAATGGCAAGTCTCCTTATAATCGCCTCATTATGGAGGCCGATTTTTAGTACTTATATTTATTATGGTTATTGTGTTTTGCTCGTTGTGCATGGGGTTTTAATGTATTGGCAAGACCATGGATTCCTTAGATAAAAATTAATTCAAATTAGTTATTCTTTCCTTGAGGTGTATCAGCCTTCTGAGGTTAACATGGTTCAGAATTTGCTTAGGTTTGGAGTTTCCTTTCTCCTTGCCACTGCTAAAATTTCAAATTATTTCAACAAATATATTGAAAATACTTCTTTCTTCAGACAAAAGTTCTTCATCTTTATGAAGAAGACGTGTAACTCACATGTCTTCTCACAGAATAACAGAATGGTTTGGGTTGGAAGGGACCTTAAAGATCATCTTGTTCCACCCTCTGACAAGGGAGGGACACCTCCCACTATCCCAGGTGGCTCCAGCCTGGCCTTGGACACTTCCAGGGATGGGGCAGCCACAGCTTCTCTGGGCACCCTGTGCCAGGGGCTCCCCACCCTCACAGCCAACAATTGCTTCCCAGTGTGTCACCTAAATGTCCCCTTTTGGTCTCTCTCCTTCACTGAGATGGAGTTTCTTCCCAGCTCCCAGCCACTATCAGCAAGCACAGCTCATCCATGTGTTTAGTGGCTCTCCTGGGTTTTGCCTATTTCTGTCACCAGTGCAAAGATGCATTTTTGACACACGGATCAAATATTTACTTTTTTCTTGAGTACAGCCATGAAAACTACAAACCAATACAATGCTTTTATTTGCCTTGGAGGAACTATGTTATGTAGGTGTGAACAACACTTAATACACAAATTTTCCTCTTATTTTTATGCACTTCCATAATTTTCTAGTTATAGAGCAGTTTATAACATTGGATCAGCTCATCCTCTCTCTTTGCCATTTGGGTATCCAGGTTCTCAAAGATGTCTTTTCAAGGACTTTGATTGCAGTACAGTATTTTGACCCTCAGTGATGCCTTCCTCTTCATTCCATTCAGAAAGTGCCTGATGGTTTGATGACCTCATTATCTCGAACATGGCACTGCTTTTAATAGAACTTCATTTTATCTTCTTCATCAATCATCAGATGTCACATAATCTGTACCATGAATGGGTTGAGATTTGTGCTCAGACTTGATTATATCATTATAAATGTTTGTTTTTACTCATTTTAACCGCTGTCTTTTCACATTTCATTGCCTAATATGTATAGTTACAAATAGGCTGTTTTTGTTTTGGTTTGGTTTGTTGGTTGCTGTTTTTCTTTTCTGGGAATGTGTAAATTTTAAAAATATATCTATACTGGGTACATCAGCATGAGAACCCATCCGTAAGATCTCAGGGAAGAAGGTCACTGAAGCACTTTATTACCAAACCAGTGAACTTTATAATTTGAAAGTTCAGCAGAATATTTCTGTTCTTGTGCTTATCATATTACTTGATGCAAACACTCATAAGTGTTCTCATAAACCTTATTTAAACTGAGAACCGATTGTTTCTGTTAGCTGAATGAAACAATTTAAATATTTTTTTCTGCTTGAAATGAAACTCCTCAAATGTATTTGCAATTGAACTGCATGCTGTATTCTGCTCAAAGAACTTTTAAAAACTTAATTTTATCTACACTTCATGTTGTTTTACATTTATAAGTAATGTTTTCACATATTTTGCTTAAAATAAATGAAAACAATGTTTTGACTTTTCTAAAATCTTTCCCTTCTCCATTTCCCTGAGTCAAATCTGCACATTGGATTTAATATCAAGTTACCAACAGTCTGTTGTTAAAACCAGTTTAATATTTTGACTGGTAACAAATAAAACTTCAAGTAAATCTATTATGGAAATGAACGTTCTGAACTATAGCTGATTAAAAGACATGCAAATTCAGGCCCAAATTACACAAGGCACTGAATATTTTGTGCTGAAAAGAAATATTCTTGCTCTTAATTGGGGTTTTAATTGGAAAAGTTGAAGAACCAAATGCTTTGAAAGGTGAGGAATTGAGTGCCACGAGGGCTCTTTGATTCACAGGGAGATGAAATACATGGAGGCCATGGATGTAACTACAAATGATGTAGAAATAATTGTATTTAATGAACTACTCAGGAGTGTCATGTGGGACATGCTTCAGCACCTGGTATACACTTGATGGGATTTTTATTATTATTAATGAAAAATACTAGTTTGTATTTCCTAGTGACAAATTTGTTTCTAGAGAATTAAGCTATATTGATATTTGAATAATTTCTTTTATACTTTTATAACAGGCTCTGCAACCTTTATGTCTGATTTCAGGTTGTAATTGCTCTGGGCAATAAAATTCAACTATTTTACTTGTATGTGCATTTCAGTTCCATTCTATTTCAGAAGAAAGTGCTGCATAATTGTATAAAATGTGAGGTAGATTGTTGTTCCATCATATCATCCAAACAATAAAAAAATCACTTTGAATTAAAGAAGTTTCCTTTAAAGATTTTCCTCAGCCAAATTTAAGGGCAGTAGAATTTTGAGAGTTCTTCAAATTAGCCCATTATATAATGTTTCATGTTTAATGTATAATGTCTGTATGTAGTTTAGATTATTTTAAATTATTCTCTTGGTATCTTTGAAATCTGCATAGTTTAGTTACTACAGCACATCCCTGAAGAGGATGATTTACAGTGCTTGATTTTCAGGGTTAAAGGTACAAAAAAATGTGTATGTCTTCTTAATGTGTGTTTTATTCAATTTGATGGACAGAACCATTTTAATTGTGCTCAAAAAACATCTGTAGATCTGTAGATCATGACTACTCAATCTGGACATGGGTGCACAAGCAAATTAAAGGGACACACAGTAATCAAATTGCACACGTGGTTTGTAGCATTAATACCTTCCCAGTATCTCTTACCTACAGATCAGCACCAAACTAAAATTCACTGTTGTTTACACTTTCCTTGGAACTCTCATTTATTCAAGAAAATTTATCAACTGAGCCTATGACTTTCAGAGTATCAGAAGATGGATATTGTGTCCTCTTACACCAGATGAGAAATTAATTTGAATGAAATGAAAGTCATCCTCTGTTTCGAGAAATACAGGTCAGACTGTTGCATTCATCTCGCTGGTGCTCTGAGGGAGTCCTGCAAACAACAGCTCCGCAGATCTGAGAGCACAGACAAAGCCAGACAAAACCAGACAGAAACAAGCTTTTCCATTAAATTCTGTAGAAATATTGTTTAACGAATGAAGGAAAGTGAGAAAGGGCATCAACATTCAGACATGGAAATGCTGAATATTAGTTCTGTGCCTGGAAAAAAGCAAAACAACTCAGATCAAAGTGTTGAAAAGTTGGATTCAATATGTCTGCTGTAAACAGGAGTTTGGTAGCCAAGTGTGGACCTTGATATTAAATGCACAAATCAGTGCTTTAAGCTTAAACTAAGTTTTACTGAAGAAGTGACCAGAGGAATGGCATAAACCTGTCCAATATCTGGAGTCAAATGAGTCCAGTAACACCCCTGTGCTCTCAGAGCTGCCTTCCATTTGTTCCCTGCCTAGCTTCTTCTGTTACACTCCTCCACGATGTTCAGTTCCTCTGCCAACTTCCAGGTCCTTAAAACAGGTTCTTTTGGCAGCTGCAAATGCTCTTATCAGCAACTGCATTTGAAATTTATCCAACTCTCAGACAGTTGTAAAATCTTGCAAATTGAAAATCCTTGGATCTCCTGGGAAATCGCTGTTTAAGATCATGTTTAATCTCCTTTTAATATCCTCTCAGCAGTTTGATCCTGATCCTACAGTGATGTAAATTCAAAGTAACTCTCCTGAAGTCAATGTAAAATCTAAGTAAGCCAATGGTGTTATTTGGGATTTATGGCATGAGAACAGGATCTGGAATGGCATCCTCATGGTTTAGCTCCTTGAAATAGCAAGTGTGAAAGTTTCTGAATCATGGGCTCTTGCTTCCTCATCTTTACTAACCAAAAGGTCTGTTTGTTTTATTTGAGGTTGATATGGAGACCCATGATATTAATAATTATGTTCTCTAACTTCTTTAACTCCTTTATTTGCCTCTTTATTTTACAATTCTCCTATACAGTCCTTGTCAGTTAATTTTTCAATAGAATAGGTACTATAAGAACAGTATTAATTTAATTGCCTGAATCACTGCAATGAAAGAAAAAAAATTCTCTCTTTTCTCCGCATGACCAGGAGTTTCAAACATTTAGGCATATTTTTTTAATCTTACTTTTGTTGGACATTTACAATCACTGCTATTAACTTTAGTATTACAATTCAAAGTCTAAAAGATCCATGGATCCAATCTTTAAATGTGGAAGCATGTGTAACTCCTGAGGACAGAAAGGGATCATTTATTAATATTGCCTTTAAATTCTCTGTTTCTGGTATTCTTGAATCAACATTTTCAAATACAGTGATCTACCATGAGCATTTCAGTCCAATTAAATCTTCCAAACAATGCCAGACTGCATTATCAGACACCCCCCACCCCCCC